>PVLC010006994.1:6842-65988 GCA_004027655.1 Graphiurus murinus | reverse complement strand
TTTTTTTTTTTTTTTTTTTTTTTGTGGAATTGGGGATTGAACTCAGGGGCATTCTACCTTCGAGCTATACCCCCAGCCCTATTTTTTATTCCTTATTTTGAAACCGAGTCTCACTAAGTTGCGGAGTGCCTCACTAGGTAGCTGAGGCTGACCGCGAACCCGGATCCTCCGGTCTCAGCCTCCCGAATGCTGGGATTACAAGCGTGCGCCACCACGCCCGGCTAGAATTGAGTTTTTAAAAAGCTATTGGGTATCCCTTTTCTCCCATTTCCCTCTACATTTTCTTAAACTGTTTTTCTACCTCTTCTCATTCCACAGTACGGGTGGGCTGCTGAGGGAAATGTATAAGATTGCTTACATGCTTTTTCCTTACATACACACCCTTTTTCTGTGTCTGCAGCATCATCAGATTATTCAGCAATACATGGTGACCCTGGAGAACCTTCTCTTCACTGCTGAGTTAGACCCCCATATCCTGGCTGTGTTCCAGCAGTTCTGTGCTCTGCAAGCCTAAGGGTCGTTTTCTTTTTCCTCGTGTCACGATTTTTTTTAATATCTTGAAACAATTTGTCTTATTTTTGATGGTTTGAATGCTTGCTTTCTTGTAGTAGCCTACACTTCTTTTGGGAAACAAAGGGGGAGAAGGACAGTGAGAAATACAACATACCTTAAATTCCCCCTAAAAAGCAAATATTTCTTAGTGACAATAATGTGATGATGACCATGATGTATTATATATGTAACAGATACAACTTTTCTGTGATCAGTTTGATATTTTTTCTCCTTCAGCACAAAACAGGTTTGAAGTATGTGAAACACTAGAGGTTAAGTTTAAGTCACAATTATAGTAAATAGAACTGATGGGTTTATTACCAGGTAGCATAGCTTTTCACAGTACATGGATAACCTAAAACATGGCTGAAATAAAACTAAAAGTATGTTTTTTAAACTCTGGTATTTCATTTATCATCTTAGTCTGTTTTCTTTTGTTCTTTTTGATAGAAGATTTAACCCAGGGGCATTCTACCTCTGAGCTACACCTCCAGCCCTATTTTATTTTTTTTTTTTAGTTTTGAAAGTGTCTTGAGTTGTGGGGGGTCTAAGAGGCTAGAACCTGCAATCCTCCTGCCTCAGCCTCCAAAGTGCTAGGGTTATAGATGTGGCTCCACACCGGGCATCTTAGCCTATTTTAAAACTGATGGTTTCTTCCCCAAGGCATATACTTACCCTCTATTTGAAATTTTCTCTTAGCCGGGCGTGGTGGCACATAGCTATAATCCCAGTACTTGGGAGGCTGAGATAGGATTGTAGGTTAGAGACCAGCCTCAACAACTTATGCTCTCAGTAACTTAATGAGACTTTGCTTCCAAATAAGTAATAAAATTGGACTAGGGGTGTAGCTTGGAGGTAGAATGCCTTTGGGTTCAATCCCCAGTACCAAAAACAAAAAAGTTCTGATGTAGTGTCTTGAAATTCGACTTCTAGTTTGAAATGGCTTCTGTCCTCTGGACACAAAAGGATAATCATTTAAGTTATTTGACTTTAAACTGCTTTGTAATACTTTTACAGTGCATAGCAGAGTTTAGTTATACTTGATCCACATTCCAGAGAAATCTGTAGGTTTTAATTTCCTTTCTCTTGATCTTCATATATAATAGATGCTTCTAACAACTTTTCATTGATATGACCCTGTTCTGTTCTACTGTGGCAGCTAGCTAGGCTTATGGATCTAGGGATTGAATTTTGAAAAAATAAAGTACAAAAGCAAATATTCAGTGGTAGCTTTCCCCACTCCCTCTCCCCCTACCCCCCACAATACTGGGGATTGAACCTTGGGGCATTCTACCTCCAAGTTACACCCCCAGCCCTTTTTTTTTTTTTTTTTTTTTTTTTTAATTCTTTTATTTTGAAACAGAGTCCACTAAGTTGTGGAGTGCCTCACTAAGTAGCTGAGGTTGGCTGTGAACCCATATCCTCTGGTCTCAGCCTCCCAAGTACTCAGATTACAAGCTTGTGCCACCATGCCCGGCTAGCTTTCCCCACTTAATAAAGCCCACAGGCAAAAGGATGGCATGTCACTGTAGAGCATACCTTGCTACAACTCAGTATTCTGTTAAATTGTACTGATACCATTTAACATGCTTTTGTCAAAGTGAATATATGCTATTTTCCTAAAACATGATTATACCTGAAATGAAAGATAAGGAGACACCTTTGCAACCTGGGTAGAACAGATTTGGCTGTCAGTGATATCTGGATATCAGGAGTATCCTAAATTGAAAGAAAAAATGAATAGAAGCAATCCTCACCTAGACAAATCTCTACCTATGTGGCCTTGGTAATAAGTGTTCATTAGTTAGTGGCTATTAAGTGTCAGGTGTTAGATTTACTATATTAAATCCTTATAACAGTCCTTTGAGAGATGATTATGTCCACTTCACAGGTAAAAACAGGTTTGTGAAAAAACTTGTCCAAGTTCCACAGGAAGTGGAATTTTTTTTTTTTTTTTTTTTTTTGCAGTACTGGGGATTGAACTCAGGGGCATTCTACCTTCGAGCTATACCCCAGCCCTGTTTTTTTTATTCTTTATTTTGAAACAGGGTCTCACTAAGTTGCGGATTGCCTCACTAGGTAGCTGAGGCTGGCCTCGAACCCGGATCCTCTGGTCTCAGCCTCCCAAATGCTGGGATTACAAGCGTGCGCCACCACGCCCGGCTGGAAGTGGAATTCGTACTCACATCTATCTGGCCCCAAGAGCTCCTTATCTCCACAGTGCTTAATGCTCCTAGCAGCAGCCTGAACCCCTAGTTACTCTCTTGTCAAACACCTAGAAGCTTTTTCTCCCACTCAAAGGAATCTGGCTGCCCATTCAGAATCTTTTTTTTTTTTTTTTTTTTTTTCCGGTACTGGGGATTGAACTCCGGGGCATTCTACCTCCGAGCTATACCCCCAGCCCTATTTTTTATTCTTTATTATGAAACCGAGTCTCACTAAGTTGCGGAGTGCCTTACTAGGTAGCTGAGGCTGGCTGCGAACCCGGATCCTCCGGTCTCAGCCTCCCGAATGCTGGGATTACAAGCGTTCGCCACCATGCCCGGCTTTCAGAACCAATTTTTACCTAGCTATAATATATAGCCTAGCACACATAAAAAGTCAGTAATTGAAAAGTCCATTGAACATTTCTTTTAAGCATTTATGTAGAGAACAATTAATTAGTCCCAACCACCTAATTACTCTGGTTTAATTTGTCTTGACTTTAATCTCCAACAGCAGATCTAGGGAGAAAAATGGAAGTGCATAAACTTCCCTTCTATTTGTAGCAGCGAGATTAAAAGGTCAGGTCAATGATTTGAAAAATATCCAGCTTATCAACTTAAATTTTTTTCAACATAAAGATCCATAGATTCTCTAGTCACACTACTTGATAATAATATGGTAAGATTCAGGGAAAATCCGACTAGCTAAACTTAATCCAAATGCCTGGGGTGTAGTGAGGTTAAGTTGTCGCTTCCCTCTCTGAGACATGCTAAATTAGAACTGAAGCAAGTTGTCTTCTCTCCGAGCATTATGTACCTGTAAGGCACTTTGCAGTACTTATAAGTTTAGTACCTCTGACCAACATCAGATACTCAATCTCAAAAAGAACTGTTGTCCATTATAACCCAGCATTGAGAAGCACTGTCTAAATGCCAATATGTGGAGGCCTATAGTACCACGTCCTTAAACTATGAAAAACATGTTCAGACTCCTACCATTTTTTATTCCTGTCCTATGTCGGTACTTCTTCCAGCATTGGCTTCCACTCCCTTGGACATAATAGTCCTTAGAAACTTGGCTCAGGCCTTGGGGCAGCTGTAGACCACCATCCCTGATTGTTTCTTGGGTTGAGTACAATTCAGTCCACTTTGGCCTTTATTGAAAGCTCTTCCTTCTGCCACTTTTGATCCTGTTCGACCACTCAGTGCCTGCAGGCCTTGCCACATTGCCCTCAACAAGCCTTAACTGAAACTTGCTGTTGAATTGTAACATCTTAGTTAACAAGTGTTTCATCTATGAAGACTACATTGTGGTGAATTTTTAACAGGGATGATCTAAATTTTTATTTAAATATAAAAATCTGTAAAAAAGGTCATTGAACTAAAAGATCACATTTTTTCATATGTCAGTTCATGGCCACACACAGTGCAAGTCTTGCGGTACATGTCATCTTCTAAGTTTTCTTCTGGTCCATACTCATGTTGATGCGCAGTCGTTTCTCTTTTCCATACACTGCTTCTTACTGCCCGCCGCAATTCTGAGAAAAAAGTAAAAGTTTTTCATTTGAACCCCAAAATAAATCCATTTGGACTTTCAGCCACATTTGTGTATATTTTATTTTTAGTGTGTGTGTGCGGCACTGGGAATTGAACCAAGGGGCATTCTACCTCCGAGGTACACCCCCAGCCCCGTTTTATTTTTATTTTGAAACAAGGTCTCACTAGGTTGATGAGTGTCTCACTACTTGCTGAGGCTGTTCTTGAACCTGTGATCCTCCTATCTTATCCTCTGGAGTACTAGGATTACAGGCACGTGCCAGCACACCCAGCTTGTGTGTATATTTAAATCATTTAACTTTATGATAAATCAAAGTTGGTTTCACAACTTAGCAAGCTTTCCTACCTCATCTGCTTGACCTGTTAACTCTAGCCACTGTTGGAATAGCAGGAAATGAGATTCAGAAATGGGCACATGGATTACAAGTATAGCAAAAGTATAGTAAGGTAACAGAACAAGATGAGTAGAGGACATGTGACACTGGGAAAACAGGATGCCGCCACAGGAAGGCAGTCAGCTGAGATAAGAAAAAGGGCATCTTTTAAATTCCGTGTCTACAAGTCAGGTACTACTTCTGTGAGAGGCAAGTCGAGTTTTTCTTGCCTGGAAACTAGGAAGCCAAAAACTAACTACATGCTGATGAGTTCTTAGAAAAATTGCTCATGCAGTTGACCTTCAGTCTATTAGAAGTTCTTTATTTTGTAAAATGACAGCATTATTTTTGGAGAGGATTTACCAGTAACTATTCCAACTTTCAACCTGAGGATAGAATCAGGGAATATTAAGAGCAGGAACAAACTGTAGAGTTTTCTACTTTGTTTTGTTTTATGGGCAGGGAAGCTGAGTAGAGTTACACATGAACTCAGCTTACCTTATTTCAGAGTTTGGAGCTTTCTGCACCACGGCGTACTCAGCCCTTCCCACTTACCCGAGAAGACTCCCCAGCAACACTCGAGATAACTCACAACTGCAGAGGTTTGCAGCACCCCCCAAAATTACTAAATACTGATTGTCATATACTTTTTTTTTTTTTTTTTTTTGGTGGGTGCTGGGGGTTGAACTCAGGAGCATTCCACCTCTGAGATATATCCACCCCTTGCCCTATCATTTTACTGATTTTGTTTTTATTTTATTTTGAAATGGGGTCTCACCAAGTTGCTGAGGCTGTCCAACCTGCAATCCTGTCTCAGCCTCCCAAGTACTTGGATTACATGCTTGTGCCACCACACCCAGCTTACATTTCTGTTATATTAAGATTAGAGATGAATTCTATTTAGAAATATCTCTAAGAACAGTTTTTGTATTTTATGTTCACATTAAAACCAGTCAGATTTGCTTGCTTCAGCCTCAAAGAGCATGTTCATATAAAATTAATGCAGCAGCAAAGTTGCACTTTTTTTTTCCTAAATGGGAAAAGGATTAAGTCATCTTACAAATGTGTGTGTGTGTGTGTGTGTGTGTGTGTGTGTGTGAAGAATCTAGCTAACAGCTTTTTCTAAGTGGTAAAATATAATCCTTCATGACATAAAATGTAGCGACTTACCTTTTACTTTTTTATCAAACTTCTTCTGTTTCATTTTTTCTCTGTTTTCTTGTCTCACTTCCTTTGCTGCGTCTAATGCTTCCTGACTGCCCCAAACTTCAAGAGATCTCTTCACAATCTATAATACAGTCCATATTTAAATTAGCTGTGATTCAGAGATGCACAATATTATAAAATTGTGTCAAACTCATAGTACTGAAAAATGATCTGACTCAAGTACCCATTTATACTTATTTGAAATTTTAAAAGTTTATTAAATATTAAAGAAACAATACTAATACATCTGCCTAAACCGAGAAACCCTTAATAAGTGTATGCCAAATCAGATTATAAAGAGAACAACTGTCCTCTGACTGTACTGCTGTCACAGGGATGAATCTTGACAGGCTCACCAAAGAAGCCTGTTGACACTTTAGCCACATCAGACCTAAATCTGAGGTCATCTCCAAAAATCTCCAACAGGAAATCACCAGTTACTACCACTCATCTGGCCCAACACTGGCCCAATCCACTTGACTAACTTCTCATCTGTAGAGTATGAATTTAAGAAACAAAACAAAACTTTTTGTACCTATATGATCTAAAACGTCTTCATTCTAGTTTTAGAACTCAAGATTATATACTTTTACTTTTTTAAGAGAATGGTTTACACAATTAAGAAATATCCCAAGAATACGTCTCATATATTAAAGGGACCAAAATATCAATGGAACCAAACTCAAATTTCTCCTTAACATAGTAAAATGATATATTTGTATTTCACAAGTGCTGATATAATATTTTCCACAATTTAATCTCTGAAAATGCATTCACCCATGTGCTTAATTGTGCTTTAACAAGTTAGTCAAAATGTGAGCTGGAGCTGGGTGTGGTGGCACATGCTTGTAATCCCAATACTTGGGAAGCTGAGGGGATTCCAGGTTCAAAGCCAGCCTTGGCAACTTAGCAAGGCTCTCCACAAGTTAGTGAGACCTTGTTTCCAAATAAAATTTGAAATCAGGCTAGGAGTGTAGTTCAGAGGTAGAGTGCCTCCGGATTAAATCCTTAGTGCCACAAAAAAAAAAAAAAAAAAGGAGTGGTGACATACACCTGTAATGCTAGTACCTGGGAGGCTGAAACAGGAAGATCATGGGTTCCCAGCCAGCCTCAGCAAAGCCTTAGGGAGGCCTTCCACAACTTAAATATGACTAGGGGTATATGTCAGAGACAGAATGCCCCTGGGTTCAATCCCCAGTACCACACACACACACACAAAGTTGTTTAGGTAATCCCAATACTTGGGAGGCTGAGACAACAGGATTGCAGGTTCAAGGCCAGTGCATGGTAACTTACTAAGACCCTTTTTCAAAATAAAAAGGCTGGAGATGTACCTCAGTGGTAGAACTCCCCTGGGTTCAATCTCTAGTACCATTTAAAAAAAATAAGAGACTTAGAAGAATTGGACTCTGAATGTAAAGAAGTTCAGAAGTATCTTAGTAAACCTTTTGTGCTTGCATTTTCCTGTTATGTGTGTATAAGCATCATAATGACAAGAAAACTACAGTGAAGTGTAACAGCACTATTGCAAAAAGTATAAAATAAAAGCACCACATGGCAAAACCTGGGGTCAGTTTAATTAGCATTTTTTCATAATGGTACAAAAATAGTGAATCTTCTAATCAATAGTATAATGAAATTTGGCACATTTTGTTTCACAATGTGGCTTTTTAATTTTATTTAAAGATAGAGGCTTAGTATATTCTAATTCAAACTGCTATAAAGCAGTGCTTCCCAATATTTTGATATGATAGCACAAAAAAGAATATTATAATATTCAAACCAGCCGGGCGTGGTGGCACACGCTTGTAATCCCAGCATTCGGGAGGCTGAGACTGGAGGATCCGGGTTCGCGGCCAGCCTCAGCTACCTAGTGAGGCACTCCACAACTTAGTGAGACCTGGTTTCAAAATAAAGAATAAAAAATAGGGCTGGGGTATAGCTCGGAGGTAGAATGTCCCTGGGTTCAACCCCCAGTACCACAAAAAAAAAAAATTCAAACCATTGTGGAGTAGATACAGGAGGCCACTTGTGACCCCAGGCAAATGACCTGAGCGAGGGCAGCCCAGCCACACAGTCACTATCTAGCACATCTGCAACCTGTTGGCAGCAAGGTTTGTGAAGGTCTGCTCTGATGTACATGGGGTACATGGACGCTTGACAGCATCCCAAATATAGTTAGGTTTTAGGCATTTCTGAAATTTTTATTTTTTTTTTAAGATTTCTTTATGGGGGGGGGGGACACAGGATAGGAGGATGAAGTTCAATTCCCATTCTAAACTTTTTTAGTTTCAAAGTGCCACAGCAAGAAGTAAAATAAGAAAACACTGTATTATCAAACATTATCACATGACTGATGCATATGCACACAAGAAAAGGAAAAGATACTTTCAAAAATGGAACTGTTTAACTAGATTATTGCTAAAATTTCACCTAAACCACAATCTAAGACTCACAAATACAATTATTAGAGACCTGTAATTTTAAGTAGAGTTTCATATCACCCCACTGTGAATGATGAGGATTCTTCTTCACAATAAATTTAAGAGCTGGTTCTCTCTTTTCTAAATCACAGTCTTTCAGAAGGTATTCTTGTTTTGCTTCTGTTTTGGTAATAAGCTGGTGTTTATCATCAGCATCTCTGAAAACAGATTAAGTACATTAAGTTTCCAAATAGCAACCAAGGGACATGCATCCACACCAGAAGAGACATAAAACACTTTTTCCCACCTGAAACTCTCATTTTGAAATCGGCAGCACAAGAATTCTGGCGGAAAAGTATTTTATTAAAATACTTGTTTTAAGATGTTGTATTAGCAGCAGACCCATGTCATTTAACATTTAAGAATTTAAGAATTTCTTGAAACTCTTTACTCCAGAAAGGATTTGATTAAGTACATTATAAGAGAATGGAAAATAAAAATAAAGACACTCAATGAGAAAGGAAATACAAATTTAAAACAATGGGCAAGAAGTGTGTGTGTGTGTGTGTGTGTGTGTGTGCAGGCGCACGCAAGATTCAGTCCCCTCAACACAGCTGAATTTCCAGTTGGTCTGCATGTTCTTTCGAAACCAAGGGGAAAATGGAGACAGTCAATTATACAGCTCTTCTCATTTCCTCTCCATCGATGTATAAGGTATCATTCAAGGGACAAGGAATACGGCCTTTTTAAAAATGATAACTAAAATAATGCCTTGTTTTAATGAGACTTACATTCTAGTTAGGAGAAGACAGTCGATAAAAAATAAAATAATGGCCGGGTGTGGTGGCGCACGCTTGTAATCCCAGCATTTGGGAGGCTGAGACCAGAGGATCCGAGTTCACAGTTAGCCTCAGCTACCTAGTGAGGCCCTCCACAACTTAGGGAGACCTTGTTTCCAAATAAAGAATAAAAAATAGGGCTGGGGGAATAGCTCGGAGGTAAGAGCGCTGAGGGTGTAGCTCAGAGGTAGAATCTCCCTGGGTTCAATACCCAGTACCAAAATATTAATGAATGAATAAGCAAATAAAATGACAGGTAAAAGTGCTTATGAGCACAGAGCACAGTTAAGAAATAGAAATTTTCAGGAAGGTATTCAGAGGTTAGTGATGAAGGGACATCTAAGCAAAGCTCTGCAGAAGTCTGAGCAGGTAGAGAAAACCTCCCTAGCAGAGGGAACCAGGAGTACAGAAGCTGGAGGGCAGGAGTTCCACAGAAAGGCCCATGTCACCAGACGCTTAAATGATGGGGAGGAGGAGGAAAAGTCTGAGACACACAGTGGCCTCGTGGACAGTGGTGAAGACCACAGCATACTAAATGGGATTAGAACCCATTTTTAAAGGTTTGCACAAATCATGCTATGGAAAGGAGGCTTTAGGAGTGGAAAAATGGGGAGGACAGGGGCAGAGATCAGTTAGAAGACTACTGCAGAGGTCCAGGCAAGCGCTGATGGCACCTAAACCACGGCACTAGAGCAGGAGAGGGAGAGGTAAGAAGTGGATGGGTTCAGGAGGAATTCAACATAGAACAGTAGAGGGGTGGCCGATGAAGACAGCTGGCCTTTACAGAAGTGGTGAATGCTAAAGAGCATAGAGAGGTCCGGAAGGAGAAGACAAAGGTTCTACCAAAGGATTCTATCCCCAGACTGACTTCAAATTGGGAATGACTATAAGAAAACTAAATCATTTGGAAGTATAAACAAAGGAAAGGGTGCAGAGACTACTAAACCCATAATCTTCAAAGATGTTGAAACAATTGAAAACCTGTGTTCCTAATTACATTAAACAAAATATATTAACTCAGTCAGGCACATGCCCAGGAGGCTGAGACCAGAGGAATGAAGTTTCAAGGACAGCCTGAGCAAGGTAGTGAGACCCTCTGCAACTTAGCAAGACTGTTTCAAAATAAAAAAAGTAAAAAGGCTGGGAGTATAGCTGGGAGGAAGAATGTTCCTGGGTTTAATCCCCTGTACAAAAAACCCCCACAAAAGTAAACTGTTTCTAGACTCTTGCACACCTTTCCTTAAACTGAGACAACAGAAGCTTCCATTTTCTCATGGAATCCAGATCATATATGGTGCTTCAGTCCCCCAAAGCTACTGTGGCCTTTAAGGAGAGTGATAGCACTGTGGACCTTCAGCACTGCATCAGTGGGAAATGAGTTTATAATTTATAATTCCAACTGGATCCAAGAACATGTCCAGCCACATATCTAACATGAGACCAGGGATATCATCTCCCACTCTGTCCACTGAGGAGTCCACTCAGGAAAAAGCCAGTAATGGTGGCTCCAGTGTCAGGTGACCTAGGGCTATAGGTACAAAATAGGAACAGGCAACAGAGAAGAGGGCTGAAAGAGGGGAAAATGGGACCTGAGTAAACAGGGATAGGGAAACCATGTGGAGCAAGGACAACTCAGGTAATATGAAAAGAAGATAAAAGCTAGAAAGAAAAATGGCGATGAGTGATTTTCCTCACCTATTCTCTTTATGAGGGGAGCAAAAGGTGAATGAAGAAATGTTCTGAGCTCCTGCCTCTCACCGAAGACCTCGGTCCCCTGACCAAGGCCTCTGCAGGCTGGGGTAAGTAAAAAGCAGAGGGATCTCTGGGGCTGGATGAATTGAAGGGTTAGGAACCTGCTACTGAGAGATGGAGGGGAAAAAAGAAAAATTCTACGGCAGAACCAGATGTATCTGTTCTGTTTTATGGAGCATATCATAAAATTTGATAAGCACAGACTATACACACACACACTTTGGGGGGATGGGGAATGGAGGCCATAGAAATTTGAGGAAATCCTCAAAATAAATTAGTAAGAAAATATCAAACTCCCCAAATAGTAGGAAAACATCATATCCAAACACATAACCATTGTTTTGCCCTAAACCTATACACAAAAATTAAATTTGAGCAATTAGCAGCACTATCTGAAATAAGTACCTGCAGTTATCACAAGTTGCCAAATCAAAGTGGCTCATAAGATAAGAATCCATAAATTCTTTCCCACATTCTTCACATATTGCATAATCAAATTCCATAACAGGTCCTAAAGAAAGGAAGATAGGTTTTTTTAAGCTATTACATTATACTCTTGGCTATCAAACTTCTGATCAAATAAATGTTTTTATCTTTTTTAGAGTGTGAAATTATCCTCACCCTGAGAATATCTGCATATATAATTAATTTACCAAAGCTCTGCCACACATAAAATAGATTTATATCCTTCT
Source organism: Graphiurus murinus (assembly GCA_004027655.1). Taxonomy (NCBI): domain Eukaryota; kingdom Metazoa; phylum Chordata; class Mammalia; order Rodentia; family Gliridae; genus Graphiurus; species Graphiurus murinus. Next base: position 54,389 of record PVLC010006994.1, on the reverse strand, counting down.
TTTTTTATGCCAAGTCTCCCCATCTTCTACTCCATATATCTTCTACTTTGTAAATTTTTAAATGTTCTAAATTTTATCTCCTATGTCTGGTCCCTCATTTCAGCCTATCATGATAGTTTTCTTTTGGAGATTGTGTCTCACTATGTTGCCCAGGCTGGTCTTAAATTCCTAAGCTCAAGCAAACCTCCTGCCTCAGTCTCCTGAGTAGCTGGGACTTCAAGCAAACCACTGTGGCCATTTTATCAAGAAAAATTTGAGAGCTGGGCATGGTGGCGCACGCTTGTAATCCCAGCATTCAAGAGGCTGAGACCGGAGGATCTGGGTTCGCGGCCAGCCTCAGCTACCTAGTGAGGCACTCCGCAACTTAGTGAGACTCGGTTTCAAAATAAAGAATAAAAAATAGGGCTAGGGGTTTAGCTCAGAGGTAGAATGCCCCCGAGTTCAATCCCCAGTACCAAAAAAAAAAAAAAAAGATAATTTTGAGTATTTATTCTATTCATCAATATATTGAGCTTGACCCTCTCTATTATATATCAGAGACTATTAACCCTTATGTACATAAACCACAAGTTAAATAATGACATATATATATATATGTTTCTTTTATTTTTTTAAAAATCTAGTAAAACTGCCAAACATTACCACTCTAATAAATTACACTTGTTCACTAATCAAAGTAACAGTGGTGTTATTTAACATCCATGTGCAAAGAACTATGCATGTTACTCAAAGTAGCCAATCCTGATACTTATTTTCTGAAAAATATATACTTTACCTGGTTGATGAACTATGTTTACAATTTTTTGTTCTTCTTCTTCCTCTTCCAAAATGAAGCCTCCTCTTGTGTCAGTTATTTTGGGGGCTGCTTTTACATTAGCTATGCCTACAAAAAATAAATAAAAGTGTCATCAATTTGACTCGGTAAGCCCATATATTCCCCTATGCATATATAGAATCTTTCTTTAAATTTAATATAGATCAAACAAGATGTCCAAATCACCATTTCTATTCAACACTGCACTAAAGGTCCCAGTTACTGAATATAGCAAGAAAACTAAAAAGTCATAAAGGTTGGAAAGAAGCAAAATGGTATTCACAGATGATGTGGTTATGTATACATAATATCCACAAGAATCTGCAATTAAAATTGAGAAATAACAATAACCTAAGAAGAGATGTAAAAAAACCTCTACACTGAAAAACGATTCAACACTAAGAGTAATCAAAGACAATCTAAGTAAATGGAGGAATATACCACGTACAGATTTTAAGTCTTAATATTGTAAAAATGTCAATTCTCCCCCATATTTATGTAAAGAGTCACAGTGATCCCAGTTAAAACCCCAGAGTGGGGCTGGGGGCTGGAGTGCTGATGATCTGATTAAGACACTGAAGTATTGGCACAAAGATAAACAGCCCAATGAAACAAGAGAAAGTCTTGAAATAGACCAAAGATTTATGGTCATTTAATTATGAGAAAGATTCCATGGTAATTCAGTAGGAAAAAGATAATCTTTTCAGTAAATGGTGCTGGGACTTATGACAAAGTATCCACTATAGCAGAGTCAGGAAAAAATGGTGTTTTGTTTTGCAGTACTGGGGATTGAACCCAGGGGCATTCTACCTCCGAGCTATATCCCCAGTCCTATTCGTTATTCTTTATTTTGAAACAGGGTCTCACTAAGTTGCGGAGTGCCTCACTAGGTAGCTGAGGCTGGCCGAGAACCCAAATCCTCCTGTCTCAGCCTCCCAAATGCTGGGATTACAAGCGTGTGCCACCATGCCCGGCTTGGTGTTTTTAATAAATAAACTTTGGCCCTGCCTCATACAACACACATATATACTAACTTTAAAATGATAATAGTATTGCATGTGAAAGGTGAAACAATAAAACCCTTAGAAAAATACATAGGAGAATAACTTCACGAACCTGAAGGAGCTAAAAGCTTTGTAAACAAGCCAGTGTGGTGGCACACACTTGTAATCCCAGTACTTGGGAGGCTGAGATAGGAGATTCACAGGTTTGAAGCCAGCCTCAGCAACTTAGTGAGGTTCTCAGCAACTTAGTTTCCAAATAAAATGTAAAATAGGTCTAGGGGTGTAGCCTGGAGGTAAAAGGCCCCTGGGTTCCATCCCCAGTATCACACACACACACAAAAAAAAGCCTTGGTAAACAGACACAAAAAGTAATAATTGCCAAACTGAACTTGATTAAAAGTAGCTTCTACAAATCATAATACCATTACAGAGTGAGAGGACAGGACACAAACTGAGAAAAGATATCTATAAGATGTCTATCTGGTAAAGGACTCATATCCAGAATATATAATGCAATCATATAAATCAGTAAATGACAAATAACCCAACTTGAAAAATAGGTGAAAGACCTGAATAGACACTTTACAAAGAGATCTGAATGACCAGTAAGCACATAAAAAGGGTCTTGTTATCATTCACCACTGGGAAAATACAAATTAAAACCATAATGAAATACCACTACACTCCCACAAAATGTCTAGAATGAAAAAGACTGATACGACCAACCAGTGAGGATGTGGAACTACCAGAGCTGTGAACTGGTGTCATTGCTGGTGAGGCTGGAAACTCATAACAAGCAGTTTGACAATATCCACGAATGCTGGATCTACACCTGCTATCTCCCAGCAAGTCCATTCCTGTCACACACACAATAGACAGGAGTCCACATGTCCACCAAAAGACAGATACAAGAAGGCTCTCAGGATTTACTCATTACAGCCCTGAACTGGAAACAACCCAAATATTCATGAAAAAATTGTGGTATGATACAAAATAATAGTATACAACATTAAATGAACAAGCTACTCATATATGCAACGAAATGGATGAATCTCTCAGATATCCTGTTGAGCAAAAGAAGCCAGACATTTATTTCATTTATATTAAGTTAAAAGCCAAATTATTAATTGATCAGAACAACAGCTACTTTGGAGGGTAGGGGGTGTACATTGTTTAGGAAGGAGTGAAAGGGAAACTTCTAAGGTTCTGGAAGTGTTTATATCATTATTGTTGTGGTGTTTACATGAGCATCTCCATAGGTAAAATTTGGAGGAGTGCATTTTACAGATTAATGCACTATACCCCAATTTTAAGTCAAATTTAGTATTTATTATCTTGCTTAAGTCACTCCCCTTCTCTGGCATTAAATTCTCCCTTCATTAAATGAAAATATTAGATTATAATAAGCCTCTTTTTACTGGGTTTTTTGTTTGTTTGTTTGTTTTGTTTTGTTTTTTGGTACTAGAGATTGAACCCAGAGGCATTCTACTTCCCAGCTACACCCCCCAGCCCTATTTTATTTTTATTTTGAAATGGTCTCACTAGGTTGATGAAAGTCTACTTGCTGAGGCTGGGCTTGAACTGCAATCCTCCTCTCTCAGCCTCCCAATACTACGATTACAAGCGTGCACCACCACGCCTGGCTCCTGTTTCTCCTGTTAATAGCAATTCTCATATGATAGCATTTTAGACAGAGTGTCTTTATGTTATCCTGACAAAGTGTAAGCCTGATGATATCCACTGGATGGAGAGATAATGTATGAATGTCCCTAGACATATTATTTTGATACCATGAATAGTGTAGCAGTGAGTGGAAGGATCACAGGTGCAATGCTAATCCAGAGGGAGCTGTCCAGGCTTGAGCAGGGTCCTGAGCCCCACTACAGCATGCCCCAGTAAAGCCCAGTTTCTCTCTGCTGCCATGCCTTGCTCCTCCCCAAAACCCTAACATCATTCTTAGCACCAGTCTAACCAAGTTCTTCTCAGTCTTACATGGTACACATTATAGCACACAAAGAAAATGAAAATTAGTTTGTACATTGAAATGAAATCACTAAAGATAAAAATCTCAGCACCGATATAACTCTTGAAACACAGTGGGCTGAACCCATTGCTACAACTCTATAAGGTGATCAGCACGACATCCAAGAGACAAAGACCCCAGAGGCCAGTCCAATCAGGGAAGATTAAAGGGAAGCTGCCAGGCCGTCTCACGCAGGGGAGCAGCAGTGTTAGGGAGAAGCGAGAATATTTTTATATTAGGGAGAACAGGGGAGGGGGTCAAGGAGAGCAGGGGAGAGGGTAGTGCCTAGTTTTGGAAATAGTCAGACTCGACTGCTCACGCGAGATGGGGGCTGACCTTCCTGGTCTGCAAATGCTCCCTAGGTTGGATCAGACTTGTTATGGCGCAGTGGCATCTTTTATTTTTACTGACTGAAGTTACTTGAACCACCCACTAGGCCCCATATACCCTCTGGTAACTGCCTAAGAAATTTTCGTAGATTTCATATTCATTCTACTTTGTTTTTCCTGGTTAGAAATTTAACTTAAAACCAATTTTTGTTCTATTTTGTACCCTCTCTGTTCCATAGCATGTAGTACAGATCTAGGAACCTTTATGAAATCATGGATATGAATTACCCAGTGCAAATAAACCTTACCAGCAATGTAAAAATTGACTGTTAGAGACTTAGATGGAACTTTGGGAAACATCTAACAGAACTCATTTGCTTAATAGAGGAGGAAATGAAGCCTTCTCTAAATAAAACACAGATCACTTGATTTGTTGTATCATTTGTACAACAAATTCAAACAAGAGCTCAGGCCTCTCTGAGCTCCCAGGCACATCTGAGATTTAGCTACTATGAGGAACAGGACAAACACCATTCAACACAGCCCTTCTGATACCAGACACATGGGGGTTTCCCCACTCACCCCGCAATCCTCCAGTTGAATTAAGGACCACCTGAGTGGTCCTTAATTAAGGACACTCAGGTGGTCCTTAATTCAACTCAATTCCAACAATAGCCACCGGAGTCAGCTTCTATAGGTTGAGGGCTCCATCCCCAAGATCCGGGTTCCCACAACCCCTTCCTGAGGCTAAATTAATCTGCTACAGCAACTCACAGAATGTAAGAAAACACTTTACTCACATGTACCCTTTTATCACAAAGGATGTTTTAAAGGATACAAATGAACAACCAGATGGAAAGATACACCTAGCATGGGAGAGGTCTGGAAGGGTCTGAGGGAGCACAGGAGCCTCCTTCCCCATGGAGTTGAGGAGCACCACCTTCCTGGCAGGGAAATTCCAGACTTCTAAAGGTCTAAGCACATACCACATTATTTGTACAAATAATTTGGCCATAGTAAACCACCAGATAGGGAAGAGTGGGAACACGTCAAAATCCAAGTTCCCAACCTTCAATCTGGCCTAAGGACAGCTGTCTCAGGCTTGCACTGAAGACTCAGGAAGACAGATGGACAGCACCTTTGACGCCTAGACCCAAAATAACAGCAATAATAATAACGTATTTATAAAATGTTAACTTTACACTAGACACCATCAAAATCACTTTAAGATTATTTTAAAAGAACTAACAATGAGCAAACAGGATAAACCTAATTGGGGAAATGTCTATTTAAGAAGTGCCTTGAGGCCGGTCGTGGTCGTGCTCGCTTGTAATCCCAGTACTTGGGAGGCTGAGACAGGAGGATCATGGTTTGTGGCCAGCCTCAGCTGCTTAGTGAGGCCCTCTGCAACTTAGTGAGACCCTGTTTCAAAAAATAAAGAATAAAAAATAGGACTGGGGGTGTACTCAGAGATAGAATGTCCCTGAGTTCAAACCCTGGTACACACACACACACACACACACACACACACACACACACACACACACAGTGCCTTGAGGGTTTACAAGTAGGAAAGCAGGAAGTGATTCATTATAACAGCAAACAAGTTTTTTTTTTTTTTTTTCTCTTCCTCCTCCTCTTCTTCCAGTGTGTGAGGTGGGGGGAGTACTAGAAATTGCAACCAGAGGGGTTCTACCTCTGAGCTATACCTTAAGCCTTATTTTGTTATTTTGAAACAGGGTTTTGCTAAATTGGCACACACTGGCCTCAAATCTGCAATCCTCCTGTTTCAGCCTCCCAAGACAGCAAACAAACTGAAGTGGGGAAACTGCAAAACATGTAACAGGCAAAGAGTTAAAATTCTTAATGTATAATTCTCTCAAGTGCAAAAACCTTCCTAGAACTCTGCATGGTGAGTGAATGTAGGGGTGGGTTATTACTTATTTGCTCCCCAAAAGGCCAAGTCCTCACCAGTTAGATCTACCCAACACTGACAGCCAACCTTGCTTCCTCCTGTATTCTTTCCTGGTTTCCTTTGTGATCAGGATCTACTTGGAATCACAACTTCTCTACACTTGCCAGCTATTGAAAGTTGGAGAGGCATTTGCTTGGTTTTAGACATTATCAGCAGACAGGAAGGAGGTTTTCAAGGTATATATCTACCAATATCTATGTACCTATATATAGAGAGAATGACTGTGGAAAACTTCTCAGGTCTGCGTGATGATCAAGGCAGATAATGAAAAGCACTTCACACATTATAAAGTGTTACACAATATCAGGATTTTCAAATGGCTTGAAAACTCTCAACTTGCTTTAGTTACAAACAGATTCTCTACCTGTGCAGTCAAGAAGAAAAGTAAGTGGTCAGTAGCAACTAAGCCAGTTCAACAGCAACTATAAAAGCAATTCTTACATTGTATGCGGCTGTAAAACATAAAGGTTATTGTTTAATAGCCAGATGCTGCAAAAACCGCTTTTCTGGGAAAGAAGGACATATAGCAAAGACGATACTGGACGGCTGAGGCAGTCCCAGATTTCAACCAGTCAAGAAAGATCTGTGCATCAGTTAGCATCATGCTAGCATTAGGGGATTGAGACAAAGAAAACAAAATACAAGACTGAGTATCTGCTTTCAAGGAGCTCCAAATACAGTGATGAAGAAATCACATAAGCTAAAGATTCCAGGAATAAGACACCGAGGGCAAAACTGTGTGTGTGTTGGAAAAGTAAGGACTGTACTACTGAGGGAGGGAGGAGAGAACGGGAGAAAGGGAGAGAAAAGGGAGGGAGGGTGGGTTGGGGGGATCTGGAGTAACAGTGCTTCTTCCTAAGGGTGAGAAGGATGCTTAGGAGAGCAGAGGTAAACTGGTGGGCAAGGAAAGACCCTGAACCCAATGTCAGATGGCCCAGGTTAAAGTCCTGATTAGCCTATACACTCAAACCTTTCCTTTTCTAGTCTCAATTACCACTTCAGTAAAACTCGGATACCAAACCCTGCCCTTTTCATTCTTCAGGAGAGCTGTGAAAATTCAACTGGATAATGGGAAATGTGTGGCGCACTATGGCTGTTACTGTAAGCCCCATGAAGGCAGTGGCTCACGTCTGTCTTGTCTTGTACGTCCATGGAAAAGACAGTCGCTTTTGGTTGGATGGACGAATGAGGGAGCAGGTACAGGCTAACGCAGGACCACCACCGGGGCTGCTGGAAGAGCCGCAGGCAGAAGACAGAAAGGCAAAGTCCGGACTGCTGAAGCATTGGCAGGCACAGGATGACACCGACCGGCGGAGGCGGCTGCATCCCCGAAGCTGGGCAGCCTAGGCGCAGTGAGAAAGCCCGGGGCTGAGAGTCGGGAGGACTGGGTTCCACTGCGGGGACGCTTCGACCCGGGGATCTGCACGCAGATTCGAGCCGAGCGAGCCCGTCTAGGGACCGGGGAGGCCAGGAAGGGGGAGGGAGCAGGAAAGGGGTAAAAGCCGCCAGGGCCCGAACCTCCGGGAACCGCAGCCGCCGCCGCCGGGTAAGGCCGGGCCGTCAGCCGGGCCTGGCGCAGCATCAGCGCCCGCTGCCGCTTCCGCTCTATGCTCGCCCGCACCGAGGCGGGCAGCTCGGCGGGCAGCTCCGAAGCCGCCGGCTCGGGCGAAGTAGCTTCGACCGCAGCCATCGCCAACCTGTCTTGAGAATCTCCCACCCTTGCGCACGCGCACTACGCGCCGAAGTCGGCCCACGGCTCCGCGCAGGGTCCTTGGCGAGAGAGCGCGCCTGCGCAGCCGAGGGGCGAGCCGGAAGTGAGAGAGTGGGCGGGGCCTGCGCGTGCGCGGAAGCTGGACATACATCCTTTGCCGGGTGGTTCCCAACCTGACCCCTAATCCATGCTGAGGCCGTTTTTCCGGGACTTCATCATCTTTAAAATAAGAGTTTCATTTGGTGAATTAGACTATAGGCTTTAGACTCAAATCAAAAGATGGAAGTCCTAGCACTGACAACCTGTGATCCTAAGCAAGTTTTAAAGCAGAATTCAGTTTCTAAAATGGTAAATGATTATAGAACTGCTTCTGGGGTGGTGGGCCAAATTAGTTGGCAGCAGCATGCCTGGCACATGGGAAGCTTCAAACAGTGATAGCACCTAGTAGCAGTGGTGTCAATCACAGAGACCAGTGTATGACCAGTCAAACTTTATGTTGGACAACTTGGCCTAGAGAACAGAGCCTTAGGTTTGAAATGAGAAGACCCGGGTTCAAACCTTCATTTGCTGTGTGAACTCAGCAAATGCAGTACCTGATATCAAAGCTGGTAGACAGGAGGTTGGCTATCTTTTCTATGGGATTTTTCTTCTGTGTTTATGAGCATCACCAGGTAAACTGTAGGCTTGGAATGGAGTCAAATATACTGATGTCCTTGGGCTTTGTGGCACATGCCTGTAATCCTAGTACTTGGGAGGCTGAGACAGGAGGATTGCAGGTTTGAGGCTAGCCTCAGCAACATAGTGAGATCTTGAACTCAGCAACTTAGTAAGACCCTGTTTCAAATTTTAAAATAAAAAGCTGGGGGTATAACTTAGAAGTAGAATGCCCCTGAGTTCAATCCCGCATACCAAATAATAATAATAATAATAATAATAATAACAACAATAATGACATCCCCAAAGTGTAGCGAATGGAACAAAGAAACACGGCATGCTATTCCAAAAATGTTTAGTTTTTCTTTATTACATAAATTAGCATACATTATTTAAGAGTACTTTTGAAAAAGGCCAGTCTGACACACTGAGGTTTCCCAGTGGTTAGAATTTGAGAAGTATAACACAATAGTTCTAATCTATTGGACATATATATTACTTATAGATGTTATGTATAAAGCTGCAGAACCTTATAAAAATCAGATATCTGTTGAGATCAACTGGTCGAAATGGAGATAGAAATCTCAATCCAGGCTCGGTTTCTTTCCCCTCAGATCCCTCTTCCTCCCTCTCCACTGATCTTGTCCACATACAAAAAGTCTCAAATTCCATGACACCCAAAGCACATGCAATAAAAGAAAAAATTAATAGGATTTCATCAAAATTAAATATTTGCTGGAAGTGGTGGTGCACGCCTGTAATCCCAGTACTTGGTTGGCTGAGGAAGGAGGATAGCAAGTTCAAAACCAGCCTCAGCAAGTAGTGAGACTCTCATCAACCTACCAAGACCCTCTTTAAAAAATAAAAATAAAATAGAGCTGGGAGTGTAGCTCAGAAGTAGAATTCCCCTGGGTTGAATCCCCAGTTTCAAAAGAAAAGAAAAACAAGCTGGGCGTGTGGGTGTGGTGGCACACACTAGTAATTCCAGTGCTTGGGAGGCTGAGACAGGAGAACCACAGGTTCAAGGACAGCCTTAGCAAGTAGTGAAACTCTCATCAACCTGGTGAGACCCTGTTTCCAAGTAAAAAATAAAATAGGGCTGGGGGGGTGTAGCTTGGAGGTAAAGCACCTCTGGGTTCAATCCCCAGTACAACAACCACAACAAAATTAGAACTGTGCATCAAATAACACTGTCAAGAAAGTTAATCCACAGAACAGAGGAAAATATTTACAAGTTAGCTATCTGATCAAGGTCTAATATCCAGAGTACATAAAGAAGTATTTCAACTCAACAACAATAGTTGAGTTGAAAAGGTAACCCAATTTAAAAACGAACAAAGAACTTGAATAGACATTTTTCCAAAGAAGATATACAAATGATCAACAAGCACCATTTTTAGGCAATAGTCATTATTAGTCATTAGAGGAATGAAAACCAAAAGAACATGGATATATCACTTCAGACCTACTAGCATAGCTTGAATTTTAAGAGAAAAAAAATGGAAAATAGTAAGTATAGGTGAGGATGTACAGAAATTGGAACCTTCATACATTATTCTTGAAAATGTAAAAAAATGTAAAATGGTGCAGCCATGGTGGAAAACAGCTTGTTCCTCAAAAAGTTAAATATAGGATTACCATGTGAATCAGCAGTTCTACTCCTGGATATATATCCAAAAGAATTAAAAGCAGGTGTTCAAACAAAACTTACACACAGGAGGCTGAGACTGGAGGATCCGGGTTCACAGCCAGCCTCAGCTACCTAGTGAGGCACTCTGCAACTTAGTGAGACCTGGTTTCAAAATAAAGAATAAAAAAAAAATAGGGCTGGGGGTATAGCTCGGAGGTAGAATGCCCCTGAGTTCAATCCTCAGTACCACACACAAAAAAAAAACTTACACACAAATGTTCAGAGCAATACTATTCACAATAACCCCAAACTGGTAACTAACCAAATATCCATCAACTGATGGATGGATGGATAAACAAACAGTATGTCCATACAGTGGAATATTATTCAGCCGTGAAAAATAATGAAGTACTGATTCATTCTACAACATGGATGAACCATCGAAAACATGCTAAATGAAAGAAGCCATTCCCAAAAGGCTACATACTATATGATTCCATTTGTATTAAATATTCAGAATATGCAAACCCACCATGGCAGAAAACAGATTAGTGGTTGTCAGGGGTGAAAGGGAATGGAGAATGGAGAGTGAATGCTAACAGGTAAAAAGTATGGGGTTTCCTTTTGAAGTGATGAAAGTGTTCTGGAACTAGATGGTGGTGATGGTTGCACAATATTGTGAGAGCATTGCATGTCTCTTAGTGGTAAATTTTATTTTGTGTGTATCTTACCACAATAATAATAAACGCAAAGTCTAACAGGAGCCAGGTGAGAAACTTCAATGGAAGTTAAAGAACCTGATCAAGTGAGAAATTCAGGCAAACGAGTTATACAACCCCACCTGGTCTTTTGCACAGAGAAAACCTGGGCCCTTTGTTGCCAGATTGTTCAATCTTTCAAGTAACTGCTTCTCAAGTTTTAATGCACCTGGTGATCTGCTACAAATACATGTTCTGATTCGGTGGGTGTATGTGGGACCTGAGAATGTGCGTTTCTAGAAAGCTTTGCAGACCACACGTTGTAAGGATCTAGATCAGAAGTTCTCAAACCCGGCTGAACCTTGGAAGCACTTGGGGTGTTTTAAAAACACTGATGCTCAGGCCCCACACCCAGAGATTCTGATGTCAGGGGCCAGGGGTATGGGAGGTGCGGTTCTGAGCATCAGGGTTTTGTAAAGGCCTCCTTCACAGAGTAAAGGCCCTCTCCCCAGGTAATTCTGATGAGCAGCAAACCTTGAGGGCCAGCACCTTGGATCACCTCCATAGACCACAGGGCTCCAAGTCTCTGAGGAGGTGGAATATTTCTGGAGGACAAAGTCACAGTCCTCCTCCAAGGTAACCTTTTGAGAGTCATCAGTGCTCAGAACTCTCTCTCAACAGAGCACTCCAGGCTGAAGACAGAAGGACACGGCGCCCAGCTCAGGTGCCGCACAGGCCCCAGGATTTTGTAGGTCTTGGCAACCTGTTGGTCTTCTTTCTCGGCAACTCCCTCTCCTTCGGAGCAGGGACTTTTGTTGTCGAGTTTCGTGTAACTGGGTCTGACTTGTTAGCAGACTCCTCAACCAAGCTGAAACGAGCCTCCCTCTTTAGAGAAAGGAAGACGGCATGCCCCGATCCGTACATCCAGTGGGGTGAGAGGCTGCCGGGCCTGCCCAGAGCCCAAAAGCATGAATCATTTGGTGGGGACACAAAAGAGAAGAGGCAAGGAAAATAAACCAGGGGATGTGTCCGTACCTCTCCCCAGTCACAGTCTGGGGGAAACTGTGGCTGCATCCACCTTCCTGCTTTGTGCTCGCTCCTCCCCGACCAGCTGCGATCCTGACTCAAAGAAGGATACTTAACAAAGGACAGAAAGAACTGAAAGCCCTCGCTGAAGTCTAAAAGGCAGCCAGGAAAGGGCATGAGAAACTTGGCAGGGTTTCCTGACAGGGCCTCCTCTGTAAGTGCACGGCTGGGGCTATTCAGTGTGCCTGAAATGACAGGATGTGTACACATTTGTCTATATTATCTAGTCAACGGTATGCGTGTGAGGCTTTCTTTCTCATTTTTAATTTCTCCTGGGGCTTTACTACTTAATGTGGCCACTTTGAACATCATCAACATCCATTCACAACAGAGAAACATCTGTGAGAAGGAACACAGCAAGTGGGGAGCAACAGGGATTAGCCTGATGCTGTCTTTAAGGCCGCAGGGATTTAGTGACCCAGCAAATGCAGTGGCTTTTTCCTGCGCTGGACCAAGCAAACCCTCCTTCTGGAGAAACGTAGAGCTCAAACTCCTTGAGCGGAAAGATAGAGGGATTGAGGCAAACACATCAGATTTCGAAAACCAAAGACTTGCAAAAATTGCCTTTTCAAAAGCAGCAAGGAGGGGAAGGATCCAAATGATTCAACCAAGGAAAGGGCTAAGGAGAAATAACCATCCACTCTGGAAGCCAAAATCCTTGTCACTCACAGACCAGCAAGGGCAGAGCCTTCCCACTGTGCATCCCCAGATCCTGACTCCGGCCCAGAGGACCCTGCTTCTCACTGCCTCTTCCAAAGCCTGCCCTGACTCGCTCCTCCTGCTGCCTCTGCACTGCCCAGGCACTGGTATTGTGGTACTTTGCACACCAGAGGTGACAGCTACCCACTGTCCTTACTAGATTATCATGTCCTGGAAGCTAGGATGACCTGATCCATCCTACCATCTCCAGAGTAGCATAGTATCTGTCACACAGTAGCTGCTCAAGTAAATGTGGAAATAAGTAAATTTGGTGAGTAAAGCCAGCTAAGCCTAGTTGCTTGTCTCTCCAATACTGAAAACTCAAGGTCCAACAGGGAAACTTGAAACCACCTCATCTCTGCTTATATACTTGTGGGGACAGGAAACACTCTAGAACAGTCCATCCCATTGGCCAGTGTATAATAACAACAGCAGCAAGCACATATAAGGTACTTGCTATATACAATGTGTGTGTGTGTGTGTGCGTGTGTGTGTGTGTGTGTGTGTGTGTGTGTGTGTGTTTGTGTTACTAGGGATTGAACCCAGAGGCATTCTACCTCCAAGCTACACCCCCAGCCCAATTTTATTTTTTAGTTGGAAACAAGGTCTCACTAGGTTGCTGAGAGCCTCCCTAAGTTGCCAAGGGGCTGTGAACCTGTGATCCTTCTGTCTCAGCCTCCCAAGTACTGGGATTACAGGCATGCACCACTGCACCCGGCTACATGGTGGTTTTTAAGCATTTAAAATCTATTAATGCAATCCTCATAACTACTCAATGAGTGTATTCACTAGTCTTAGTTTATAAATGAGATAACTAAAGCACAGAGATGTTAAGTAATTTGTTCAAGGTCATCCAGCTAATGAATGCAGAACTGGGTTCTAGTAGGAGCAGCCCAGCCCCCGCATCAGTACTCTCAATCACCATTATAAATCTCAAAATTAGAACAAGTCTTCCTGTTACTTCTCCCACTAATGTTTGTCCTGTCTGAACAAGACAGGCACAGTGGGGAGAAGGGACAAAACCCTAAACATGCAAGCTCCAGGTGTGGTCTGAGCAGCCCAAAACAGCAGGAAAAACACCTCCCTCAGTCAGACGCTCTGCCTTATCATCACCTCCAATCACACTGCCTCTTTTTAGAAGTCACATCACACTGTTGGTTCCCGCTCAGTTTGTGGGACACTGAGAACTTCTCGTTGTTATTTCATGAACCTTTCTCAAGAAAGGGCTGCCCCTACCTCAACTGAAACTCAGGCATTGAAGGCTGATCATGGTCCTGGGGTCTAAGGCCACTTCACAAATATGCAGACAGAGACTCCTTCACCAAATGGCCTGACAGAATTTTTGAACTGAAATAAAGAAGTTTACTTTTTTTCTTTTTTCCTTTTTTTGTACTGGGTATTGAACCCAGAGGCATCGTACTGCCAAGCTACACCCCCAGCCTGATTTTATTTCTTATTTGGAAACAGGGTCTTGATGGGTTACTGAAAACCTCTTTAAGTTGCTGAGGCTCGCTTTAAACCTGGGATCCTCCTCTCTCAGGTTCCGAAAGTACTGGGATTACAAGCATGTGCCACCATGCCCAGCTAGGAAGTTTACATTTATCACACTTATATTCAACACGCTGCTCCAGTCCTCCAAGAACACATCATTATTTTTTCAAAAGACACACTGATCACCCTTTCCAGTTTCATGTCATTCATAAGTTTTATTAGGACAATTTCTACAGTTTCACATGTATATTAGTATTGCATATTGGTTATGCATTTTGCTCATCAAAATAATTCATGGTCATTGTAGAAAATTTAGAAAATGCAGACAGCACAAAGCATAGTGAAGATACTTAAAGATCCTGGGTGTCCTAAAAGGACAAATGAACCAATTTTAAAAATGGGCAAAACAGTTGAATAGACATTTCTCCAAAGTAGATATACCAGTGGTCAACATGCACCTGCAAAGCTGCTCAGCACCATCAGCTGCTGTGGGGATGCAAACCAAAGCCACAATGTCTAAAATGCTAGTTCATATCCACTGGGATGTCTGTAATAAAAAGGAAGATACATATGGGCAAAGATACGGAGAAATTGGAGCCCTCACACACGGCCAAATCAAGTTAATTAACATGTATTGTCTTGCATCCTTATTTGTTTAAGATGAGAATGCTTAAAGTCTAGTCTCTTGGATATATACCCAGTGGAACCGCTGGGTCACATGGGAGTTTTATTTTTAATTTCTTTAAATGCCCTATTTTTTCTTAAAACACATAGCTCACTTATTTTTTCTTCTTTGGATAAAGACCTAATCAGAAAAAAAAAAATGTTTTTGTTTTTACAATAAGAAAAATAGTAGCACATGTGCATGGAGAAAAGGCACTTCCTGCCATGCCGGTGCTGGAGCACTAGAGGGGAGGGCAGCAGCTCCCAGAAGGCCGACTCCTACTTACACTGTGTTAAATGAGATAGAATCCTGGGGCTTATGTGAAACCTTCTGATTTCTAAATGTTGACACCAATGTTAGAAAACATAACGCAGACTTGAAATCCCTCCCTAACATGTCTACGGTGATGGTAACTGTGCTTGCGTTCTCCTGGATCTCGGAGCTCACTCCCGCAGAAGCCTTCTCCATCTGTGGGTGGCTGTGACTAATAGTAATAGACTCTTCCAATTAAATTGAAATTGATCTCTCTGCAACACGCCTGCCCCATCTCCCCTGGCCTGTGCAGCCTTTGCCCTTAATCCTGCCCTAGTCTCAGGGCCACTCACTCTCTCACTCACCCTGGGGGCTCAGTTGCACAGCATCTATTAAATCTACTGGCTCATGGTGTGAGTCATTCATTCATTCACCCTGGGGTCTCAGTTGCACAGAATCTCTTGACTCTATTGACCCAGGTGTGGGTGCCCCTCCAGTAGGAAATGCTTTCTTTATCTCTGATCCCTCAGGACCTCCTGTCCACCTCAACCTGGAAAAGGCCTGGGGAGGGAGGCATAGCAACCTCCCACTCCTCTCCTGGAGGAGGCGGCTGAGGAAAGGAATCCCTGCAGGACTTGGTTTGGCTCTCCTGGCTCCGTGAGCAGGGGCATGGGCGTTACTGGACTTGTGGCCCAGACAAGTCACTGATGTCCCAGCCTCCGTCTGTCTCCCCAGGTTAGATAGGGGCGTTTCCCCCCACTTCATGGCATACGCTGAGGCTTTGTAAGTCATTATTAAGGGGAAGTGCTGCAAAGTGTAAGGGTCATGGGGAACCATATTGAGGCTACGGGTGAAGGGAACATGGAGTCTGGCAGGGCTGGGTTTGAACCCAGTCTCAGTCTATTGGAAAAGTTCTTTAATCTCTACGAGCCACAATTTCTTCATCTATAAAGTGGGGATTGAATTACCTACAGGCCTGTTCTTTGGATTTGAAATCAGAAATATTGACACATGTTGAATATCCTGCACAGTAGGTGCCCGGGAAGGGGCAGTGGTTGTTGTTGCTTCTGACAGCCAGTAGAGGGCAGCAAACTACTCTGTAAACAAAACCCCGTCTCAGGTGTCCTAAGTGCAAACCAGGAAAACCTTTATACCCAGGCTGCTGGAGATCCACCCAGTATCTAGGTTTACACACGCACGCACGCACACACATTTCTTTTTATTGCAGTTAGAAATTACACTTTATATTGTACTATGGGGTGGAGTTCACTTATTAACAAAAGCAGCTTGGAGTGGGTAGTAGAAAGAGCACCCTAAAGAGGAAGGGACATTATTGCCGTAGTTCTTGAGCTGTGTGACACTGGACAAGTCACTGCCTATGTTTGGGCCCCTTTTTTGTATCCCAAGAAGGTCAGGCCAGGACATCTCTAAGTTGTCTATGACTAAGATTCTGGGACAAATAAATGTCATGAAGCAGGCAGATGGTGGGGTCGGGCTGGGGGCAGGGACTGCACGACCTCTGGACGCCCTCGCTGGGGCTGGGAGCCATGATCTACTTCAGGGTGCAGGGGAGCTGAGGACAGGCTCATCCTGGCCTTACAAAGGAGTGCGGTTAGAGGCCTTGGGTGGCAGCGATGCTTTCCTGCAAGAGCACATGATGCTTATCATCTTTTGTGCAGGTTGTTGCCCAAGCCACAGAGACCACCCAGCCAGGCAAAGAAAAGAATTCTTGTCTGCAGTTGACAGCCCTCAGGTTGACGGCTTTCCATTTGCCCCGGAGGCTGTCACCCGCAGAACAATGGCAGCGAGCAGGGTGGCTCTCACCTGAGACTGGCGGGGCTGCCGCCAGAGGAGGGGGCAGCCAGGATGGAGGGGGGTGCCGTCTCTCCTCCCAGGATCTGAGGTTGTAAGGTTGTAGGATCCCTCTCGCCTGGAGCAGACAAGCTCAGGAGGCTTGGAGGATTATTTTTTAAGTGGATGGTGTCTCACCCTGCAGCTCAGAAAGCAGTAAGTATTTAGGACATTCCTCTTCATTTAAAAATATTATCTCGTAGCACGAATACAAAACTATAAAAAAAAGTCTCAAAAGCATTATGTTGAGCAAAAGAAGCCAGACATAAGAAGAGTATGTACTGTATAATTCCCATTCCTATGAAGTTCTAGAGGAGGCAAAACTACACTATGGTGATAGAAATGGTCACTTCCCTAGGAGAGGGGAAGACTGACTATGAAGGGATATCTAGGAGCTTTCCAGCGGATGGAAACATCCCTTGTCCTGGTTGAGTGGCAGCACAAGTGTACAGACAGACCTCTGCAAAACTCATGGAACTGTGTACTTCAAATCAGTGCATTCTACTGTGTGCAAACTATAGTGTTATAAAAAAAAACTGAATAAAACTTGAATTGCAAAAAAGTTACAATGACTTATTCTCAAAAAAAAAATACATGTTCACACTAGAAGACAGAGAAAATACAGACATTTTTTAAAAACAGGAAATAAAAGTCATCCATAATCCCATTACCCAGAGGTAAGAATAGTTATCATTTTTTATATCGATAGTGCCAGTTCTTTATTTCACATACACACAAAAATGAGAGTAGTCTGACAATTTTATTTACTTATGCATTACTCTTGCATATTCAATGCAGTTAAAACTTCAGAAGGTATAAAAGAGCACCAAGTAAAAAAGATCCCATCCCACTCTCCAGGATCGGTCACTTTTATATTCTCCCAAAGATATGTCGGGCATTCACAAGCATGTGTCTGTGATGTTCCTCAAGAGAAGAATGAAGGCATTCTACACACAAGTTTGCACGTATATTACCTTGCATTTTTAATATAACACGACAACATGAATATCTTTCTACATCATTAAAATGTCTGTACAATGCCATTTTATTTCTTTTTCTTTTTTTTTCTCTTTTCTTTTTTCATGATATTGAGGCATTTTACCATGAGCTACATCCCCAGCACTTCTTAAAATTTTTTATTTTGAAACAGAGTCTCATTAAGTTTCTGGGGTTGACCTCAAAACTTCGATCTTCTTGTCTCAGCCTTCTAAGTACTGGGATTACAAGCACGTACCACCACACACAGTTCAGTGTCATTTTATATAGACTTTTGACTAAAGTAGAACATAAAAACAGAAATGCGCAAAATCCTAAGGGGAAGGCTGAAAACATTTTTACAAATTGACTCTACTTTCCTATCCAATACCCATATAAAAATAAAAGAACATTTCCAGCAGACCCCCAAAATCTTTTGTACCCTCTCCTAGTTACTGTATCCCCTCCCCACAAAAGTAATACAATCCTAACTTCTAATTTCTCCTTGGTTTTACCTTGTGTTTGAACTTTATATGTTGGAATTATATAGTATTATTTTTATGTCTATATTCTTTCAATAATATATGAATGAATTCATTCATGTTGCATATAGCGACAGTTTATTTACTCATTGCCATACGTAGTATACCTTTGTATACATATATCAGAATTTATTTACCCATTCTATTGTTAATGGCTGTTTCCAGGTTTTGATTACTTTAGCTGGTATGAACATTCTTCAGATGTCTTTTTGGTGAACATGTGAATACATCCTGCTACTTATATGCTTAAGAGCGCACTTGCTAGGTCACAGAATATGCACATGTTTAGCTTTAGTAGAAGATGTCATTGTCTCCAGAAACTGGTGGCACCAGTTCACACTCTTACCCGCGGTTTCAATTGCTCCACATCCTTACCTACAGCATCAATTTTAATAGCTGCGTAATGTTTCACTGTATGGATATGACATACGTTATTTACTAGATTTCTATAGGTCAGAGACCTCTGGCACCCTGATGAAGCCTGAGGACCCCATCTCAGAATATGACATGATAATGTATGAGCTTTGTTCTACTAGATGATGTTATGAGCTCAATAACAGCATATAGTAGAAGACCTAATCATCATAGTAATTTCAAATGAGGATACGTGCAAAAATAGAGGTTGGGGATGTAGCTCAGCAGTAGGGCAGTTGTTCAGCATCCCTGAGGTCCTGGATTCCACCCCAAGTCCCACCGAAATTAAAAAAATGTTTCACTGGGCCTTTGTACTGCTTCTCCACAAATGCATATTCTTGATTTTTGCCAATTTTTTGAATGGCCCATTTATTTTTAATTTTTTTTCTTTCTTTTTTTTCTTCTTTTTTTTTTTTTTTAGAGCTGGGGATTGAAAACAGGGACATTCTGCCTCCGAGCTCCACCCCCAGCCCTATTTTTTTTATTCTTTATTTTGAAACAGGGTCTCACTAAGTAGCTGAGGCTGGCTGGGATACTCCTGACTCAGCCTCCCAAGTACTGGGATTACAAGCATGCACCACCATATCTGACTTATTTTTAAATTTTTATATTTATTTATTTATTTAGTGTGGGGGGGTACTGGGGATTGAACCCACAAGCATTCTACCTTCAAGCTACACCCCCAGTCCCATTTTATTTCTTATTTGGAAACAGGGTCTCCAAATAAGACTAGGTTGGTGATAGTCTTGCTACTCGCTGAGGCTGTGATCCTCCTATCTCAGCCTCCCAAGTTCTGGGATTACAAACGTGTGCCACCATGCCCAGCTATTTTTAAATTTTTATATGAGAACTCCTATGTATTGTGGAGTTTAGCTCTCTCTGTGAAATGATGCCATTTTGTTCATTGGTCATTAGCTTTGCCATCCTGTGGTCTTTAGAATGAATGAAAAGCCCTGTGTTTGGTAAGATGACGGATTGACTAACTAAGGGATAAAGGAGGTAGGAGAGGCTGTTTTGGCCTTGCAGCTGTCCCGGGAGGTTAGCCAAGACCCAGGGCTCATTAGCTCCATTTTGCAGATGAAGAAGCAGAACCTGGGAGGGCCGAAGCTGAACGCACAGGGCAAGGGCACAGCATTAGAGCCGCCTTGCAACAGCCCCCACTCCTGATTCAAGGCCTCAAAATCCCCTGCTCCCCAGGGAAGGGAGTCAAAGGTCCAAGGTGTGTACACAGACAGCCTGTGAAAGGAATGTGGGGTTTTGTGGCTTGGGTTTCCCCCCTCTCTAAGCACGCTTTGCATGCCAGCAAAGGGTGTGCGTATCTGTGTTGGAGGGCAGGGGAGTTGCAGGGTTGCCTGTAATTCCTAAGCCTTTTTATAAAGGACAAAGCCTGCAACCCACGAGGAAGCTCAAAAGTCCCTCCTGAGCTTCTGGCATCCTCAGAGCTGAACCCTACAAGATAATGGCTCAGGATGAGGCAGATTGAAGGGTGGGAACTGGGCTTGGGGTCTGTGAAAGATGACCCATGAAGCAATTTACTGGGATCTGTACTTGAGCTTCAAACTAGAAAATTGCCCACTTTGTTACAGTAGGGATAGATATATCCTCAGCTTCATAGCCTCAAAATTAAAAAGATAGAAAAAGTCTTTGCACATCCCAATGTAATCCCTTTGTGGGCAATAAAAAATAAAATGATTTTCTCTATTGAGCATGGTGGTGTATGCCTGTAATACCAGTACTTGGGAGACTGGAACAGGAGGATCACAGGTTCAAGGCCAGCCTCAGCAATTTAGTGAGGCCCTCAGAAACTTGGTGACATCCTGTTTCAAAATTAAAAAATAATAAAAAAATGAGGCTATGGATAATTCTTGGAGGTAGACTACCCCTGGGTTCAATCCCCAGTACCAAAAAAAAAAAAAAAAAATCTGGTCAAATGCTTTGGCAAAGGCTCTGTATTGCCTTTTGGCAATACATTCCTCTTGGAGGGTCACAGTGATAATTAATATAGTTGAAGCTCCAAGAAGTTGTGCAAAGGTGAGTGTGTTGACTAATCTAAGGTTTACCTAACATCTTTGACCACTAACACTTTTCTCAGGTAACAGTCAACATCTGTTACCAAATGACACAGTTCTATGGAACTTAACTTGGGGGAGTACTAATGTAGAACATACATTTTTTTTGTTTTGTTTTGTTTTTTGTCTTACTAGGGATTGAACCCAGGGGCATTCTACCTCGAAGCTACACCCCCAGCCCTATTTATTTTATTATTTTTTTTTAATTTTGAAACAAGGATTAGCTAAGTTGATGAGAGTCTCATTACTTGCTAAGGCTGTTCTCAAATCTGTGATCCTCCTGTCTCAGCCTCCCAAGTACTGGGATTATAGGAATGTGCCACCACACCCAGCTACACATTACTATTACATACACTTACTACTAACAATTGTGACATCTTAAAATAATACATTCCTCCACTAATTCCAATTTGTGACTTTAAATAATATTGACAGTATTTTTGAAACTAGATAGTGGCAGGTTAAATTCAATTACAGTAAATCTCCTAGAGGCTGCCCAAATGCTTTTATATTTATCCTGAGCTTTTAAATGTATCAAATATTCCTTACTCTAAGTGTACTCTTTTCAAAAATTGAATACTATTTATCATACATATGTTTTTATTGTGCAAGACATTTATTGTAATATACTTTCATTGTAAGGCACATTTTGAGTGATTGACTTGGTATCTTTATTGACATTCAAAAAACATCTTATTTTCAAACTTTTCAGTATTATTAATATAATCATTAATTTCTATAAAGTTGTCATATATAACTTTCATGAAAATATATAAATGGATTTTCCATTGTGGGCATTAAAATATTTCTAAATAGAATGTTTTTTTTTTTTTTTCAGTAGAGGAGTAATTGATGCACCCTTTAAAGATTCTAGAAAATGTAGAAATGTTGGAAAAAGTCCACTGTCTACTCTCTCAAATATAAGCACATTTTCTTTTCTTTTTTTTTTTTTTTCAGTACTGGGGATTGAACTCAGGGGCAATCTACTTCCGAGCTATACCCCTAGCCCTATTTTTTATTCTTTATTTTGAAACAGGGTCTCACTAAGTTGCGGAGTGCCTCACTAGATAGCTGATGCTGGCCTCGAACCCAGATCCTCTGGTCTCAGCCTCCCAAATGCTGGGGTTACAAGCGTGAGCTACCTCGCCCGGCTTATCAGCACATTTTCATCCATCCTTTTCTTCTATGTATATAAAGTTTTTACATCTAGACTCTACTTCATAATTTTCTCTTTGTTGACTTAATATTTTAAAGAATATTTAGAATTTTAAAATTTTTGACACATGTATAAAAGAACATATTTTAAGATGAGATTTTCTGCACATACTTGTAATCCCAGTACTTGAGAGGCTGAGATAGGAGGATCTCAGGTTCAAAGCCAGCCTCAGCAACTTAGTAAGGCCTTCTGCAACTTAGTAGAGACTCTGTTTCAAAATAAAATAGAGCTAGAGTTGTAGCTCAGAGATAGAATGCCCCTGGATTCAATCCCCAAGCACCACCAAAAAAAAAAAAAAAAAAAGGGGGGGGGGGGGGGGTGGGGTGGCAGTTTCAAATATTTGGACAGTTTTGGCTTTACAAAGTGGTGAAAATCTGGATAAATGGCTCTACCACCAAGCTCTGTGTTTCTTTTTCTCCCAATTTAGTAATAACACGAGCAATTGCACATTACCTTATAGTTTGAATTCGTGGTAAAATACATAATCTGAGGTGGTCCTGATGAGAACCTTTTATATATGTGGTGTTTGAGCCCCAGGGGGCTGGCAAGTGACAGGTTCCAGCATCTGTTCTTCAGAGTCCAAACCTCTGGCCTTTCCACCTTTCTGTGCAGACCTCTTCCCCTGCTCTCAGGTAGGCATAAAATGCCATGCAAAATCTCAAGCAGAAGTACAGCTTGCCTTGGCTGTGTGGACTTGGACAATATTTCAATGCAACAGAATGAATGGGCTTATTACGAAATCCTCCTAATTCCTCAGTCAACTCATTTGAGCCCAGTTCTGGGTCCTCATCGCTGGGTTTTCACTGGGGCTGACAGGTGCTGAGCATTCACAGTGAAAAGCACGCAGGCCTGGGAGGTGGCTTTGGCTTGCATAATGGCCACAGGTGTTCTGGTCTGCCTTTCTGCTTCACCCTTTCACACTTTGCAAGACGACAAAGACTTGAGGACGACGCCTGGTCTGCCTTTCTGAGGTTTACATGACAGGAAGGATTTGCTATGTGAGGCAACTTGTGTTTTCCTGCCTGTCTTTCCCCTGGGAAAGTAGGACTCTCAAAAATGTTGAATCTGGAGGGTAGTTCAGGCTTAAATCTGGGTAAGGAAAATGTTAGGTCAGAGGGTATCTGGGACCTAGTGGGTAGCGCAAGTAACCTCAGTAAAAATAAAAGATGCAACTGTGCCATAACACATCAAAATAGGGCAGTCTGACCCAACCTAGGGAGCAGTTGCAGGAGCAGAAACACTTCAACCCTGACCACGAAGGTCAGCCCCCACACTCGTGAGCAACCGAGTCCGACTATTCCCAAAACTAGACATTACCCTTTCCCCTGCTCTCCCTGGTATAAATGTTTTCTCATTTTCCCCTAATGCTGCTGCTCTCCTGCTTGAGACAGCCCACTGGGCAGCTTCCCTTTAATAAGCCTTCCCTGATTGGACTGGCCTCTGGGGTCTTTTGTCTCTTGGGTCACACCGATCACCTTACAGAAAGGTTAATCAAAAAACAACAACAATAATTAGGGTGAAATCAAGTGCATTCTAACCAAGCCACCGTGTGTGAAGTGGTTAGAATTCGCTGGTAACAGCTAGAGAATAATAAGAAAGAAGCCTAATTCTATTTGTTGCTTTAAAACAAATTTCATCATGAAAGGCATGCCCTTTGACATCTGATATCATTACCAATGAAGAGATTCCCAAGGTAGAGGCTAAGAAAGCAAGAAACCAAAGGTTTCCATCTCCTCTTCTAAGCCGCAGATTTTCCTAAAGACTGCACTGGGGACATGTCACTTTCCTGTCTGGGTCTGTTTTCTCTTCTATCAAGTGGCGGATTTTGAACACATTGCCATCAAGAGTCCTTCTAGAATAGCTTCTACTATTGTTGTATCTGTCCAACTTAGGAAACAGCATTGATGGGATGGGTATCCACAGGCCTTGCCCCAGGCTCTCATGGTACACAGGATGTACATTCCCCACCTGCACGGAGCCTGCTGTTCCATGGGGGAAGCTGAGACACAGGCTGCAGTACACAGCCATGCCTGGCATATGGTGTAGGAGGCGTGGCAGGCCGAGGGACCCATGGAATACAGACTCTGCCCAGATGAAAAGAGGCCATGGCTGGGTGTGGTGGCACACACCTGTAATCCCAGTACTTGGGAGACTGAGGCAGGAGGATTGCAGGTTTGAGGCCAGTGTGCAGTAACGTAACAAGACCCTGTTTCAAAATAAAAAATATAATAGGGCTGGGGATGTAGCTCAGAGGTAGAATGCTCCTGGGTTCACTGAGCTCAAATCCCCAGTTACACACACAAGCACACACACACACACACACACACACCATGAAGGAGGTGGCATTGCTTGGTTTTGAAGGACAGGAAGGATGTCAACACCTGGAGACAAGGAGACAAAGGATTCTAGGCAGGGGAAGAGGGAGGGCCAAGGCAGGGACACGGGGTGACTGGTGAGTGGGGCGCAGGGCCCTCCTGTCTTTTGTAATGCTGTCTCTGCTGCTCACGTGGCCAGTCGGGGACCCTTCTCAGCTCAGGTCTTGGAACTAGTCAGCTCGTCCTTTGCTGACAAGCTTAGAGAGATGGCTGCATTCTTGTCATTCCGGGTCACTTCTGATTGTCTGCCTGTGGTATCTTTAAGTGTTGATGGAAACCAAGATTATAAAGCATCAATAAGCCAACTTCGTGTGCCCCTACGCAGAGCAGTGAGCATCATGGGGGGAGCGGATGAACCTGGGCTGCAAAGACAGGACTCTGCGTCTTACCCAAACTGTCTCTTTACCTCCAGTGCCTTTTGTCTCAAGTTCAAAATTCCTGCCACCATTAAAGAACACGGGGTCTTCAATGAGAGGAGTAAAGTACTCACACCCAGTTATTTCTATGGCCACTCTGGCCAGGATTCTTCTTCTCAGCCTCAGGTTTCTTTATCTGTAAACTGGGGACAGCGTTGTTTTCTCTACGTAGCTCAGAGTGGTCATGTGGGTTACAAAGGAAGACTCAGGGACCAACTTAGATATTGCCTACTCTGTCTCTTATAAGGGAGGAAACTGGGACCCAGAGAAGATGAGCTTCCTGTCCAAGATTACCCAGCAAGCCCATGGCTGAGCAGGACTGGAACTCAGCCTTGAGGAGGGAGCCCTGGTCTTTGCAGCAGGCTGGTGAGATATATATGATAGACTACAATGCGTTATGTAAATGTTACCTGTCTTAAAGGTGGCTAGAGTTCAACCTACCTGTTTCTTTTCTTAAAGTCCTGGTCCAAAATGGATGGAGCCCCAGGCCTCTGCTTCTCAGCCTTTGAAAGAAGGGCTCAGGTGTTTGCATTACCTCCACAATTGGAGGCGTCTGGTCCTAATCCCCTCTGTCCACTCCATGCGTCCCTTAATCAGGAATGCAGGGAATTAGCCTTGTGCATAAGGCCACTTGACCTTCTGCAGGGTTACATGGTGGTGGGGGCAGGTGGGGGACCTTTTAGCAGTAAATGATTCTTACTTGGATTGTGTAAACATTCTTGAAACCTATACATCACTCTCAAATATTTGTCTCCCTGACTTGTACTTCATTCTTTCCACAGTGTATGAAACTAGAAAACAACTTGGGAGGTTTCCAATCAGTGTTTACTATAATCCAAAATGAAATGTCATCTTTTTTCCTATCATTAAAAAATAAAACAGGTTGAGCCTATTATCCCAGTACTTGGGAGGCTGAGACAGGAGGATTGTAGGTTTGAAGCCAGCCTCAGCAACTTAATGAGACCCTGTTTCAAAATAAAAAAAAAACAAAAAGGGCTGTTGATGTAGTTCAGAGGTAGAGCCACCCTGGATTCAATTCCCAGCACCAAAATAAAACTGCAGAATATATTCTTTTCAGGAAAAAGGCCAGTTTCGTCATGTAAGAAAAAGTGGTATTTGAATTAGGCAGAATGGGCAGAAAGGAGGTTGGACACCTTACTCTTAAACAGTGAAACATCCACTTCTCTTATTACCCTTCTCTCATCTCCAGAGATGCCAAGGGAAAAAAATCATAAAACTCAACAGAATTTAAAGGAAATCAACAATTTTCACATAAAGCAAATGAGATGATCTCGGATGAAGGGGTAACTGCAGAGAGGCTTCCTGGTCACCCAGAGGTGCTCTCAGGTGTGAGGCCAGGTGCTGGGGTCCTCCGGCTGGCCAGCCCAGGTGACCCTTTCTCTACAATATAGAACAAAGACAGAGCAGAAGTCTTGGCTGCTTTTCACCTTCTGATAGCAGTGGAGGCTTACACAGATGCTAAGTGACTGTAGTTACTGGAAAATCTGAAATGTTCAGTCAAGATTTTTGATCCATGAAGCAACTTCTGCCATCTCCCTTTGAATTCTTTCAGCAGTAGCTATTGAGAAACTGCTCTCTGGGAGCCAGCACTGCCAAGACAGAGGGATCAGGTTTCATATTCATTCTCTCTCTCTCTCTCTCTCTCTCTCTCTCTCTCTCTCTCTCTCTCTCTCTCTCTCTCTCCTGGAGCACCCTGTAAGAGGGGAAGAAAGACATATCAACGCAGAATTCAAAAGCATGGTGCAGTGAAGTGAGTGCTATGTAGAGATGCGTGTGTAGTAAGCATAACATAAGGTGGACAAAGTCATTCTGATTGGAGGGAAATAATCTTGAAAAATCCGAGGAGGAGATGAGAGTGGAGTCAAGAAGGGTCCTGAGGGTTGGGAATGGTGGCTGGGAAGGCCATTATGGTCTGAAGAAAGAGGAAAAAAGCGTGGATATTGGGGGGAGGTGGAGGAAGGGATGAGAAAGGACCATTTGGCTCCACCCATGTCTGGGGGGTTTTGGAGCTTGGTCTTTATTCTGTAGGGCTGAGGATCCTTCAAGGTACCTACCGAGCAGGGAGTGATGTCATTAGAGCAAAGTGACATCCTGGGAGGAAATGACATCATCAGAGGGGAGTGACACAATAAAAGAGGACTTTAGGAAAATAATGCTGAAGTGTGTGGAAGGTGAGCAAGGGCTGGGAGAGGGGAGACAAGGAGACCTGGGGGAGGCGGTTGGGGAGTCTGGGATGGGACTGGAAGGGGTTAGAGAGCAGTCTGGAGAAGAAGGAGGGCCAAGGGAAAGAGAGGTCATCTCTCCCCAGATGGGCTCTTGGCTGCTGTGACTTCCACAGAGCTCTGCAAGGGACAGCTCAGTCCTGCCCAGCGTGATGATGTGAAGATATTAGGATTCGGGGCCACAGCTTTAGGGAGAAGGGCATCCCAGCTTCCAGGCTCAACCACTGTGCTTCTGGTCTTAGTCTGTAACTTACTACAGTGGGTCTTTGGGGAAGGCGTTTTACTTCTCTGAAACTATTTCTTCTATATAATGGGGCAAAGGCAATGCTAAGCAGGAATATTACCCAGGGCCTTTGAGAGGCAAAATAAGAAAGTGCGCGCCAATGAGTTAACGCATGTGAAGCTCTTAGCACAGTACCTGGCTCAGGCCGCTGTTCAGCAAACTCTAGCTGATATTCATGTAGCTGAGGCATGATCTGAGAGGGCATGCTCTGAGAGTCCTAAGGGAGTGACCCACCCCTGGCCGGCTCCAGGAAGGGAGTCCAGGTCCTCCTGCTGGGCTTTTCCTTTGTGTGAAGCTGCTCTCCTGTCATCCATCTGCAGACTCAGCAGCCTCCTGGGCTGTTTGCTTTTTTTGGTTGATTGATAGGATCATGAGGGCATGAAAATAGGTGTGTAATGCTCCGGCTCACTCAAAAACACCTCCTTCCTCTCCGTGGAAAGGGAGATGACATGTACTTGTGATTCTGTACTTACAACAGCATCAGCCGGGTATTCTGGTCTTTGGGGTCACATCCATGCGGGCTGAAGTTGCAGACCAAAGCTGTGCGTGTGTTTCCCGGGAAGACTGTTGCACTGAGAAGGCTGTTGCCTACTCTACAGACCCCTGGGTACCGTGGGAACAGTGAATTTCTTCTGAAGCTAAAAAGCCAATTATTCGCATTTTCTATGCAGTACAAAATGGACATTTTTGGACAATACAGGCTCTTTTTCTTCTTTATTCTTAATAGAATGTTCTTCATTTGCAGTTTGTGTTGATGTTTTCCTCACTGAGTTAAACTCAGGGTTTGCATTTCCCAGGCTACCTGATGTCGCTCTGCAGGCGCACGATGCCCATCGGCCCCTATTAGTGATGCTAATTTCCACCACTTGGTAAAGGTGAGGACTGGCTTCTTCATTGTGTATTTTCCCCCCTTACAACTAATAAATAATGTGTGAACAGACACTTTAAGATTATGCAACTGCCTTGTCTATATCAAAATTTCAATCTAGCCATAGGAAAGTATCAGACAAATCCAAACTGAGAGACATTTGACACAATCCTTGACCAGGATTTCTTAAAACTGTCCCGGTCATGAAAAACAAGGGAAGACTAAGAAGCTGTCACAGACCAGAGGAGTCTACAGAGATCCGACAAATAAATGCAATGTGGTATCCTGGCTTAGAGCCAGAACAGAAAAAAAGGTAAAAATGCAAAAACTGCTGAAATCTAAAATAAAGGCTGGAGCTTAGCTAATGTACCAATGTTGCTTCCTTCATATTGACAAGTGAGCCATGGTAATGGCTGATGTTAATGTTAGAGGACACCAGCTCATGGAGGTCTATGGTAATTTCAACATTACTTTTGAGATTTTTTTTTATTAAAAAAACACATTTTCAGCTGGGTGTAGTGACCCACACCTGTAATCCCAGTACTTGAGGGGGTGAGACAGGAGGATCTGAGATTCACGGCTAGGCTCAGAAATTTAAGGAGACCACACACACACAAAAAAACCCTCCAAAATAAAAAAGATTATGTTTTATAATTTCCCCTGCAGAGGAAGCACCACTGTACGAAGATTCTTATTCAAATCAGTTTTTACCACGATGGCTGCAAAATGATGAACTTCCCCTTCTATGGCTTTCCTTCCTCATGTCTGCTGATTGGCATTCTATTGTATACAACAGCCCCTTTCTCTCCCTGATTCATTCAGCCATTTATTATCGATCTATTTGCCTGCCATTGACATAGGCTCACAGATTTGTGGTTTTCCAATTGTTTGTTTTTCATTCTTTTTTAATTTTTCGTGTGTGTGTGTGTGTGTGTGTGTGTGTGTAAGAGAGAGAGAGAGAGAGAGAGAGAGGGGCAGACAGACAGACAGACAGACACTGGGGATTAAAACTAGGAGCTACACTCCCAGCCTTTTTTATTTTTTATTTTGAAACAGGGTCTCATGAAATTTCCCAGGCTGGCCTCAAACCCATGATCCTCCTGTCTCAGACTCTCAAGTACTGGGATTACGGCCTGTACCACTGCACCTGGCATTACTTTCTTTATTATGTTAGTACTCAAATTATCCCAGATTTGGCTGGTGGAAGCCTCTTTAAAATGCTGTAAATAGCTGGGCGTGGTGGTGCACACTTGTAATCCCAGCATTTGGGAGGCTGAGACTGGAGGATCCAGGTTCGAGGCCAGCCTCAGATGCTTAGTGAGGCTCTCCGCAACTTAGTGAGACTCTGTTTCAAAATAAAAAATAGGGCTGGGGCTGTAGCTTGGAAGTAGAATACCCCCAGGTTCCATCCCCAGTACCGAAAAAAAAAATGCTGTAAATAGTTTTCTTAAAGAGCTTTTGGGGGGGGGAAAGTTGCTTAATGCTTTATTGAACAGTTTACTTTTTAGCAGTTTCCTTTTTAAAAGAGTGGCCAATCAGGAGAACTTGGGGGTCTGGGCAGAGGTGGCCCCTGGGAGTCTGAGCAAGCCCATTTGGGTCTTGACTCACAGTCAAGGCACTAAGTCAGGGTGTCCAGAAGCAGCCCCGGGGGAAGATTCATGTGCAAGTGATATATTAGGAAGTGCTCCTAGGAAATGGGAAAGAAGAGGAGGCCCAGTGGGGGTCCCTTACCAAACCAGCCACTGCAGGACAACTGTGACTCACCCCACCAGGGAACTCGGGTGAAAGTCACACCCGAGGGTTGTCCTGGGCGAGGGCAGGGGAATTGGAGTACCTACCCCAGGTGCTTCTGGCTCTCCTGTGTGCAGGACAGCAGATACCAGCAGGCTGAGCTTTGTCTTCTGACAAGAGAGGCTGATATGGCTGCAGGTACACCCCCTAATGTGCAAGGAATCCAAGGGGATTTGGGTAGAGCACTGAGGGTGCCCACCCAAAGAAGAGGCCGTTTGCTTTATGGCTGGGCATCCAAAGCTAAACGAATGGAGTGAGAACCAGTGTCACACCCGGGACAGGGCCTTTGCCGGGCACCACAGATAGGTGCATGGTGGATGAGCTCAGAGAGGCTGAGCGGCCTGCCCAGGGCCACACAGGTGGCAGAGTCAGGATTCTAGCTCTGTATGCCTGACTCAAAAGCCCAAGTGCCGTCTCACAACCCTGAGGCTAATGCCTTGTCCAGGAAGGGCCACCCATAGCGAATTCTTCATGTGCCATGAATCGCACATCTGCAGGAGCCCACCCATCCTCAGAGATCCCAGAACCCCTGTGGGTGTCTTCAGGATGGCATCATGTCCCCTTCCTCACGATCACTCCTTCCTCTTGAATTCACCGAGCACAAGGCATTGAGATGGTTTGACTCATGCCCTAATGAACTCCAGAGAGAGACGCCCATGTCTCAGATCCAGGGTGGCCCGGCTCCTGGCTGCAAAGACAGTATTAGCGATTCAGGGAGAGTCAGTTAGATAAACAGGTACCATCCCGAACAATAAGCCCCGTGACCTCATCGGCGTGTTTGTCCTTTATTGTTCTTCAAGGCAATTTCCCCACATCCTGCGTTTTGAACATGAGCAAACACGTGAAGGAGCCAGACGCACAGGAGCTCAAGTCACGCAGACCTCCCATCCAGCGAGACTGCGGCGGACCAGGGCCCAGGCCAACGGCTGGCCCTGCCTCAGCCTCAGCCTCAGCCTCAGCCTCAGCCAGGAATCCTGGGGGAGAGAAGTCTCTTCAGGTCTGAGCATCCTCATTGGTAAAACCAGGAAGCCAGACCTACCCCATAATGTCATCAATTACATCTAAAGGAGAAACAAGCCGAGGAGCTCACGGGGCTTATTGTTCGGGATGGTACCTGTTTATCTAACTGACTCTCCCTGAATCGCTAATACTGTCTTTGCAGCCAGGAGCCGGGCCACCCTGGATCTGAGACATGGGCGTCTCTCCCCGGAGTTCATCAGGGCATGAGTCAAGCATTCTCAATGCCTTGTGCTCGGTGAATTCAAGAGGACAGGAGTGATCGTGAGGAAGGGGACATTAATGCCATCCATCTTAGAATGCTTGGTTCAGTGCACGTAAAAAGCTATTGTTATCTACATTTGTGGGCTGGAGGCTTAGCCCAGTGTTTTACTTGTCCAACATATACAAAGCCCTGGGTTTGTTCTCCAGCACCTTCCAAAAAAAGGAATAAAAGTGATCCATATTTGTTCATGACTTTTTTGGGGGGCATCGGGAATTGACCCCAAGAGTAAGCTACACCCCTAGCCCTATTTTATTTGTTTTATTTTGAAACAGGGTCTCACTAAGTTGCTGAGGGCCTCACTAAGTCACTGAGGCTGGCTGCAAACCTGTGATCCTTCTGTCTCAGCCTCCCAAGACCTGGGATTACAGGCATGTGCCACCAAGTCCGACTGTTCATGACTTTTATAGAACCAAGTGCAGTTGCTCTTTTTTTTTTTTACTCAGGATCATTGATCTGACACCCTGAGCTAGGGTGTGAATTTTAAGGCTTCTGGGACGCTCTGCTTCAGCGAGTGGGGAGGTCTGCAAGAGGAAGTGGTATCTGGATCTTGAGGTCAGGGGAGGACATGTGGCGTGCTAGAGCAGTCTGTGCCAGCTTTCGAAAGCTGACTTCTAAGTTTTCAGAAAACTCCCACACCAGTGTTTAGAATGTGTGTGTGTGTGTGTGTGTGTGTGTGTGTGTGTGTGTGTGTGTGTGTCCTACTGGGGATTGAACTCAGGGATGTTCTACTTTTGAGCTACATGTCCAGCCCTATTTTACTTTTTAATTTGCAACAGGGTCTAAGTTGCTGAGGCTGGTCTTGAACCTGCTGTCCTCCTGTCTCAGCCTCCTAAGCACTGAGATTACAAGTGTGCACCATCACACCTGGATAGTGCTTAGATTTTGATATTATTAAAAATAAATTTGAAGCCAGGCATAGTAGCACACACTTGTAATCTCAGTGCTTGGGAGGCTGAGACAGGAGGATTGCAGGTCCAGGCTCAGCAATTTAGCGAGACCCTATTTCAAAATAAAAAATAAAACTAAGCTGGGGGTGTAGCTCATAGGTAAAACGCCCCTGGGTTCAATGCCTAGTACTACAAAAATAAATAAATTAATTAATTTAATAAACTTGCAACAAAAAATATTTGAAACAAAGGTAATACTCAAAACTCATCACATTCTAGTTAGCGTACTATATTTTATGATAATTTATGCCTTTGAGAGACCTTACATCTATTGTATTTATATGGTGGAAATACTATGTGATGCCCTACTATGTGTCTCTTCCCCATTGTACTCAAAGCCATCATGTTAAGAACTTGAAACTGGTGATCAGGACAGAATTTACACCAGGAAATGGGGAAATGCTACAAATCAGGATTTGAGGAGATGTTTGATTGTCCAGAGTGTGGACTCTGGACTTAAGAGGGAGGGAGGAAATATTCATAATCAGATTAAATTTAAAAGTCTCAGGCCAGGTGGCGTGCATCTGTAGTCCCAGCTACTAGGGAGGCTGAGGCAGGAAGATCACTTGAGTCCAGGTTGGGCAACACTAAGAAAAAAAAATAAACAAATCTATCATGTCTACAGTTTTTATATATTATCAATAGCAGAAAAAAAAATGAAGAAATTCCATAGCAGCGACAGTGTAAAGAGGAGGTGGCTCTCATCCCTTGAGGCCAGCATCCACACCACCTGGGTTCCTCTAGTCCTGGTCCTGGCCCAAAGAGCTTTCAGAAGGAAGGAGGAGTCCCTGGGTGTGCTGCTCTCAACCTCCCACTGAGCAAGCCTGGCTGGAGGCTGTGCTGAGCCAGGCCACCTCAGGAGGGAACGCCTGAGGCCACTGGAGAGGGGGCCCTGCAGCTTCAAAACATCCCTGAGGTGGAGACAGCGGGAGGCAGGGAACCAAAAGATCCCTCACTGCCAGCCTTCCGTACCTCAAAGCTCAAGAAAGGGAAGGTGGGGCAGGGAGGGGTGGCCCTGGCAGACTGAGGGGACTCCAGAGATCTCTGCTGGATCCTGCTTTCCTTCTTCCATCATGGACCCGTACCGCAGACCCACGGGGTTTTTCTACCTGATCCTGCCATTAATTTGAGGCAGGAAACCCCAGGCTCTCTGCCCTTCAGTGTACGTGCCTGTCCTTCTTTTCCTGTTCCTCCATTTTCCTCAATACTTAGCTTTCTTACATGTTTATAAATCTGTCTTTAGCCAGGTTTCTCCTTTCATTCCTGCCCTTATTTTTGTTCTTGATAATATTTGTGTCTTTTTTTTTTCTTTAATTACCCTGAGAGCTGGTCTGTTTTATCAGTTTTCAAAAAAACTGGCTTTTTGTTTTGTTGATCATCTGTACTGGTTCTTGGTTTGATTTGGTTGTTCCTATTTTGATATTTAATATTTCTATTTTTAACTTCATCAGTTTCTTCTTCTTCCTCTGAGTTTTTCTTCTCTTTTTGTTTCCCCCAATCTCTTAGATGAAAAGTTTAATTGATCCCATTTTTCATTCTTTACTTTTTCACTTTTAATAATGAGGACAGTTAAACTATAAATTTCTCCATAAGTACTGCTTTTGCAATATCCCACAAATCTGATATCCATTCACTCAAAAATATTTTTACTACTTTGTTGAGGTATGAATGTCAAGTAAAAGTAGCATATATTTAGGGTGTATAATATGGTTCTTTGATATATGTATACATTGTGAAATGTTCACTACAATCCAAATAATTAATATATCCATCATCTCTCCTCTTCCTTTTCTTCTTCTTGTTTTTTGTTTTAGGTTTTTTTTGTTTTTTTTTTTTTGGTGGTAGTGGTAGTGGTGAGATAAATTTCAAGTACATGATACGTTCTTATTAACTGTTGTCACTGTTCTACATTAGGTCTCCATATTTATTCATCTTACAACTGAAGGTTTGTACCTTTGAGCCAAGATCTCCCCTTCCCCTACCTTTCAGCCCCTGGTAATCACCGTTTTATTTTCTATTACTATGAGTTCAGCTTCACTTTAGATTCCATATATAAGTGATATTATGTCATTTAACAAATATTTAAGTACTTACTAGGTACTAGGAACTGAGAAATGGTGCTCTCATCACTCCATTCTAAATAGTGTCATTAGGGTTTGGGTTCCTTTTTAACTCAAGAGTTATTTTCTTTCTTTTTTTTTTCAAGAGTTATTTTCGAGAGTATTTCTATGACCAGGTGTCTGGATTTGTGAGAGGGAGCTATCTTTCAACAATTGAGTTCAGTTGCTTTATAATCTGGTCAGTGACTATGGTTTATTTGAAGTCAGTGTTTTGGAATTCATTGAGATTTCCACTTGTTACTATTGTTCTTAACTTTTTAAAACTTGGAAGTATAAGGTAGGGACGGTGAAGAACACCTGTAATCCCAGTACTTGGGAGGGTGAGACAGGAGGATCACATGTTCAAAATCAGATTCAGCAATGTGGCAAGACTCTCAGCAACCAAATGAGACCCTGTTTCAAAATAAAAAAAAGGAACAGGGTTGTAGCTCAGAGGTAGACTGCCCCTGAGTTCAATTCCCAGTAACACACACACACACACACACACACACACACACACACACACACACAGATTGAAAGTATAAACACACTCAGTGCACATATATTAAGTGTACAGCTTGATGAATTTTCACCAATGTACATGCCTATGTCTCCACCATGTGGATCAATATCCAGAATAATCCCAGCACCGCAGAAGATTTCTTCCTGCCCCATCCAGGCAATACCTCTCAAAGGTATCATCAGTTTTTCCATTTATAAAATTTTAAAATTCTTATAAGCGGGATCATACAATATGTATTCTTTTGCATCTAGATTCTTTCACTCTACGTTATGTCTGGAGATTCATCCACACAATTTTGCATAGTGCAATGGTTTATTTCACTGTCATGGAAGCATAGTAGTCCATTGCACAAATCTATTACAATTTCTTTTCTCCATTGTACTGCTGAAAGACATGTAGGTTGCTAACAACTCAAGTTGTGACTACTACAAAAGGTGCTGCTATGAGCATTCTTGTAACTGTCTTTTATTACACACATGTGCATTTTGGTTAAGTAAATATATCTAGTAAGGTTTTTTGTACTAATTTTTTTGGGGGGGGTACTGGGAATTGAACCCAGGGGCACCTCTGAGTTACACTCTAGCCCTATTTTTTATTCTTCATTTTGAAACAGGATCTCACTAAGTTGCGGAGGGCCTCACTAAGTAGCTGAGGCTGGCCACAAACCTGCAATCCTCCTGTCTCAGCCTCCCAAGCACTGGGATTACAAGTGTACACCACCATGCTCAGCTTGTACTAACTTTTAATTTTGCAATCTGAGTCCTTTCTTTAAAAAAAAATCTTTGTTAGGATTAGCACTAACATTAGTGCTTGGTGCATGTTTGCTGTGATTTGTATGAGAAGGGTCTAGATTAGCCAGGAAGCCCCATCATATTATCTGGAACATCACACAGGGTGGGTGGCAGAAGCGGAGAGAGAGAAAGCAAAGCTGACTTCCCTAATGCTCTACCTATCATCTTCAAGTTCTTCTTTTCTCTTGGGACTTGCATGCCTTAACTCCAAGTTCACCTAGAAGGGGCACTGGTCTGTCAGTCCCTGCTATAGAGGAGCACCTAACCAGACTAACAGACAGGTGTGGACATGGGGAGCCAACAGGCAGAGGGTGAAGTAAGAGTCAAGAGAGGAATGACATTTGGGGCGTACCCCAGGGACCAAGGAAGACTGCAGAGAGCAGCTCCGGGCATGAGAACACACCAATGAGTGTGAGCTCAGCAGTTAGCAGATGGGCCATTGGCGGGACAGGAACCGGGGCACTGTCTCCCAGTGGCTCTGAAACTTGCCTCTTCTGCCTCCCAGTGCTCCATCTCTCTGTCTATTTTGGAGTTTATTTTATAGGAAAAGTTGAATTCATACAGTGTCAATAAAGAGGCCAGCGGATATACAAGAACTTAGTATGAACTTGTAGGGATAAAGTAAATCAAACATGTTAAGCAAACTTAGAGTCATAAAGTCCTTTGTATGCCTCTCTGAGCTAATATTTCACACAGAACCCCCTAACCCCTGACAGAGTCCATGTGAGTTTGCGTTAATAAGTAGTGTTTACAAAGTATGTTGGCCTGAAAATGACATCCCCACGGAGGTCAGTGTGAGAGCTAGGGCTGGCCTTTGCGTGGCTTGCTCTATGCTGGACCATGCTTGAGCTGGGGGAGTGGAGTGGGTCCTGGGAGTCAGGAGGCGTATTTTCTGGTCAGTCTGCCTGACTCGCTCTGTGGCCTGGACAATTCCCTGTCCCTTCTGGCTCTTAGTATCCCTGTCAGTGAAAGGAAAGCATAAGGCTAATTGTCTCCAAGAGTTCTTGGAGACTCAGAGTTCTTGAATCCTACCGTCTTTGTTTGGGTACTTGCAACCACCCTGGGAGGTAGACATCATTCCCATTTCACAGATGGACAGCCCAAGCTCAGAGGAGGGCAGTCAGAAGTCCCCAAAGAGCCTGAGACTGAGCCAGACTAGGCCCCACACCTTTCCTGAGTACACCCTCAGAAAGCCATGTGCGTACAGGTGCCTGCGCATAGGAGCGCGTGCGTGAGAATGCGTGTCCCCACACGTGCCCCAGCGCTGCCCTGTGCTTGTTCCCTGCATGTGGCATGTGCAGACTCGCTGTCTGGGTCAAGCCTGTTCCAGGCAGTTCCACCCAGCGGGAGGGGGCGGGGGAGGGCACTACACCTACATTTCTGTGCTGCTCTCTGATGTCAGCTGCTGAAATGCAGGCTCCGGCTGCTGTGTACTTAGCCAAGTCTGAGTGACTCCATACATGGGCAGTGGGCCGGAACGCTCCCCTCCAACATCAGAATTGACAGGCTCCTTGCAACTGGGATCTGTCCCTGCAGAAGCATTTACAGGTCTACACACACACACACACACACACACACACACACACACACACACACACCAGTGTCTCCCCATCTCTGGCTTCAGTTTCCTGGTCAGTAAAATGGGAGATGAGTATCTTTGCCTTGCCAGAGGACCCTGAGATTTCAGAGACATTAAGGTTTGTTTTGCAAACTGTAAAGTACTGGGAAGACCCTGTCAAGATAGATAACCCTCAGCCATTCTGCTCATGCAAATGGCAGAGAACAGAACTTTTCTTCCCTTTTCTCTAAGTAATACTATAAGCCACGTAGGCTGCTTTAAATGGATATTAGATAAATTTACTCTAATATGTAAATAATACTCTATTACCTTAATACATAGGTGCTGATTTCAACCTCAGAAACATGATGTCTGCTTTGCCCGCCGCCCCCAACACACATCTGGAATGGTTTCATGGCCAGAGGATACCTTGATTCACCATTCAGAAGGAAGATGATACAGTGAAGTCACAATAGAATGGAGTCTGGACAGAAAGCTTTGGTGCTGCATTGCCTTCAGCATGTTATTTAATTGCTCCATGACTTAGGCGCATCATTTGACACATCCAGGGACAACAGTACCTACTCCATTGAGCATCTGTGACTGCACATACAAAACTCTTGCATAAGCATAGTCGTTGCTTTTTTTTCTTGGTGGTGTTGATGGTGATGATGTACAGATTCAAGATCACTCAGTGATCCATTGCCAGTGCCAAGGCTAGCCCTGCGCAATCCTGTGGCCCCCCTGGCCTGGCTTTGGGGGAACCCTCTATTGTCTGAGGGAGGGGCAGGTACTCTGCCCACAGCCTTGTTCATATCCCCCACAAGAGAGTTTGATGAGCAGAGAGCTGGGACTCTGCACTGCTCACCACCGCCGTCTGCACCTGGATGCAGAGGTCTGTGGCAGAGGGTTTGTAAGGACCTGAGGGTTGTAAGGACCCAGAAATTCATTCAAAAAAAAGGATTAGACTAAATGAAGGATTGGGCTCCAATTTCTGCTCTGCATCTGATGTGCTGGATGATCTTAGGCAAGCCACTTCACCTTGCTGAACCAGATGTTGGTCTCATTCAGGAAGACTCTCTTGTCTTCAGTGATAAAATCAAAATCACAGTAGCTTAAGAAGGCATTTTATTGTTTTTCCATAATCAAGAAGGACAGGGCTGGAGCCAGCTTTAGAGCAGTCTGGGACCAGGGACTCAGATACCAGCAAGACTCCGCTCAGCTTCTCATCTCTAACTGTTGACTTCATTCTGTCCTGCCCTGAAGTTTCCTATGGAGTGGTCACATGGCTTCCAATAGCTCTCAGTTCTACCAACTAAAAAAATGCCAAGACTCTAATTTGCCTGGCTTATGTCACATGACCATCTCTGGACCAATCAGTAGCCAGAAGGCTGGAGTCCTCTGATTGGCTCAGCCTGAGTCCTGTGCTCATCCCAGGGTTCTGTGTTCCTGGAAGGAACTGAGCAAGGGGCTGCCAACCAGTTTTCTCCAGCACGTGAGGGGATTAGGAGAACAGTTCTCTTCTCTGGGAGATGGGGATGGCACAAAGCCACATCCTGCAAGTGCTACATCCTCTTAGCATGGCTTTGCTACCATGTTTATCCTAAAATGTGCTCTTTGCAGAAACATCTCGACTTAATACAGCTTAATGCTGACCAAATCCACCACCCTCAGCTGCTGTTTGCAGAGCTTAGGCAGCGCTCGCGTCGCGGCAGACGAAGCCCAGGCATGGTGAGACTCTCACTGCAGCGCCCAGCCTGGAGCTTTCCAACCCACAGGCCCAGCCTCAGCAACACCCTGGCTTTGCTTCCTCTATTCACCCCTGCAGATCTCAAGGGGACCGGAGGACTGTCCCTGGAACAGAAAGTCCTAGTGCTGAAGGGACCTCCAAACCACCTGGTTCATTCAAGCCAAAAATGGGCAAGGGGCCTGCCTACCAAAGGGCACAAGGCTCCTTTGGGACATTGTCTTCACCAAGCACCTGGAGCCCCTGGCATGTGGCAGGTCCTCAGTAAATAGTGGTGAGCCAATGAATGAACTGAGATTTGAACCCAGGCCTTCTAATTCCCAGGCCCATATTATTTCTGCTGTATCAGTGTACTTCTCCTTGAACCTAAAAATCTTAGTTTCTAGGCTTAAAGTACTTTCTCTTTCTAAGGGAGAATGGGTGCGTGGCCAGGATGGGCAGGAGGGGTGCGGAGGTGCAGGACGGCCTCCAGGCCCACAGTCCTGTCTGGAGTGAATGTGAACTGTCTGTGCTATTGGAGCAAATGGATGGACAGGAGGAATGGATTGGAGAGGGATCAGTACATACCCATCCCCTTCTCATAACTGGTGATTTGATGCCACGTGGGGTGGGCAGGGCAACCTTCATTCCCATCTGATGGGTGGGAGTTGAGCAGAGCTCCTCTAAAGATCAGAGAAGGCAAGCAATGTAGTTGCAGAAGCCTCACCTGTGGTGTGCAGAGGAGCTAGACCCTTCTGCAGGGTCCCAGACTTTGGCTCGCTACCCCTCTGTAGCAGACACCTCTGTGCCTCGCCCATGGCCCTCAGACCTGCAGCTCTGCCTCAGGCATCTCCCTGACAGCTGTGCAGGGCCAGTTTAGTTTCATGCCGCGAACAGCCCCTTAGCCTGTGACAAAAGAAGTCAGTGCACACATGTCGCTCAAACAGACAACTCGGAGGCTATGTACTTGGACCACGCTGGCTCCCAGGGTCCTCAGCAGGATCACACTTGCTTGATAATGTGCAATTTATTTTTCCTCCCCATTCCTGTTTTGTTTCCATGGTGCTTAGTAGTGTTTCCGGAGATTCCCTCCCAAATAAACTACTTCCATTCGAACCATTGTCGTAACCCAAACTAAAATAATCCAAACTAAATTGACCACCTACTTTTCAAAGGAGAAGGAAGCTGAGCATGGTAGCGCTCACCTATAACCCCAGGACTTGGGAGGCTGAGACAGGAGGATTGTAGGTTCGAGGCCAGCCTTAGCAACTTAATGAAACTCTCAGTAACCTAGCAAGACCCTGTTTCACAACAAAAACATTAAAAGGGCTGGGAGTGTAGCTTAGAGGTAGAATGCCCCTGGGTTCAACCCCCAGTACCCCCCCACACAAAGTGGAGGCAAGCTGAATAATGACAAATACAGCTCATAAAGAGTGCATGCCAACCAGGCATGGTGGTGCATACCTGTAATTCCAGTACTAAGGAAGCTGAGACAGGAAGATCTCAGGTTCATGGCCAGCCTCAGTAACTTGGTGAGGGCCTCAGCAAACTAGTGAGATCCTGTTTCAAAATAAAAAAATAATATAGGTCTGGTCTGGGGGTACAGCTCAGAAGTAGAATGTCCCTGGGTTCAATCCCCAATACCATGAAAAAAAAAAAAAAAAAAGCATGTCCCAGTCAGGTCTAGAATGCCCGATGCCTGGCCCATTCCCTACCCCTGCCTGCTCCTTTTGGGGCCCCACCCTCTCCAGTCCTGCCAGTTTCTCCGCTACCCATTAAGGAGCAGACACCCACATGGATGTCACAGGCCATGCTGCTGAAAAACAGCACCTTGCAGGGCCTGGCTCACTCCCTGGGCTCTGGGTGACAGTTCCCATGGCTTGGACAAAGTGCCAGGACAGGTTGACACAGTCTTCCCTCTCAGACAGGTTGTTGGTCTGTCCCTGTGCCACAGGAAAGCCCAACTTTAGGTCACCAGGCTCCTGAACTGACTCCCCAGGAAGACCTGTCCCTGGCAGCAAAACCCCCAGACAACTGGGTCTGAGGAGCAGAGACGTGGGGACAGAGGATGCTGGGCCTAGAGAGGCCTACCCCTCTCACTGTTGGGGAAAGACTTAACCCTAGGGGGATAGGGTCTTGCCCCCGGTCACATAGCATGGTACAAGTGCCATGGGGCACAGGCCCAGGGTTTTCTCTTTTAT
Source organism: Graphiurus murinus (assembly GCA_004027655.1). Taxonomy (NCBI): domain Eukaryota; kingdom Metazoa; phylum Chordata; class Mammalia; order Rodentia; family Gliridae; genus Graphiurus; species Graphiurus murinus. The sequence goes on along the minus strand of PVLC010006994.1, from coordinate 13,189 downwards.
TTCCCACTTTTTGCCTCTAATTATCAGACTGTAATGGAAGGAGGAGAGAGGCATATGGCAGAAGAACAAGGGCACTGGATTTAAGGCCAGGCCAACCTCAGCTTGAAACCCAGTGCGAGAAAGAAGGAAGTTGGCCATGTGACCGTCAGCAAGTCATTCAGTTCCAGGTGCCTCCGTCTCACAATTGTAAGGCTGGGATTCTACTATCCCTCTAACAGCATTACTGGGGGGCTTGGTGGAGCTCACCATGGTGGCAAGCACCTGGTAATTATAGATGTTCAATGAATACCAGGTCGCTCTGAACCAAAAAAAAGTCTCCTCCCATTTTACAGTCCCCCACATGAGTGACACTCCAAGGAAGTTAGACAGAAATATCCTCATCATCTTCATAGTCACTGCTAGAAAGTTTACGGCAGGGTCTGGTGTAGACATTTCCAGATTGTGTGCTTCAGAATTCTGCTTCTAGGTGAGAAAAGGTGCCACATGGAGAAAGCAGGGCACTGCTTAGTTAGTTTGGAAAGAACTGCATTAACAGCAACCAAGTTGACACACTGCAGAACTTCTTGGGGCCCTTGCTTCATGAGGTGCCTTGTGCATGGACAGCATTTCTCAGAGCATCCGACCACATAACTGTCAGGCACACCAAATATCTCCCAGTAGTTGGGGGCATTCCAGGGACTGTCCCTGGTCTGCTAGAAAGGCAACCTGGCTGAAGTCAGGATTCTTTGGCTCTGTTTTTTCATGTCTGCTATTTACTTGCTGGGAAGTAAGTACAAACGGGGACACTAGGGGCCCCAGTATCCCTGTTTGTAAAATGAGAAGGGGAAATGGAATGCCCAAGGGTGCTCCTCGGTCTGATCTACTAGGACTTGGGAAGCTCTTCTCCTCCACCCTAATTCCCTGCTTGTAACCTTGGCACACAGCTCTGGCCAAGGGCAGTCCTGGGGACAGGGTGGAGGGTTTCCTGAGAGTGCCTGCCTGCAAGCGGCCCCACTGCTGATTTCTTGTCTTGCCCTTGAAAGGTAGGCTGAACAGAGAGGGCAGGTTCCACCAGCTCCCTGCCAGCCAGAGGAGACATGACAGCTTGGGCCAGGACAATCCTCCGCTGGGGGATTAAGAGCAGGCAGGCTCCCATTCAAGCCATTCAGTAACCTGGGAAGCCAAGCGCGCTCCTGCCCGCCTGCCTCTGCTGGGCAGGTCTGCAGGATTATGTGCATTGTGCTGCATGCAGGACTCGAACAAAGAGAGTCCCAGCCCCTTGGGAAAAGCCGCTTCCTTCCGGGGAATCCACCACCCAGAGGCTGGGACGGTAGGTCCCTGTGGACCTACCCACACAGGACAGGTATCTGAAGATGAGTGAACCTGGGACAAGACAGACCCAGGAGGACCTGAACGGGAGCCCTTCCTTAGTTGAGTGGCTCTGGGTCTTTGGTGTTTGGGACATACACTCAATGCTAGAGTGTCTAGGTGTGCCTGAAAGGGTCACACTGTGCTCCCAGGCACACAGGACTTCCTTGCCTGCCCCTCAGCAGCATGACGGGGTTTGGTGGAACCAATGCCTGCTCTGGCTCTGGCTGTCCTCCTTGAGATCCTGCAGCAGAGTCTTGTGTGGAAGCCTATGTCAAGGTGACCCAGCTGTGTGCCTCTTGCAGTGAGCTGTAGCCTAACTACCCTCAGTCCCATAATCCCTCCAGCTCCACCTGCCACATGGGGAATTGCCATAGCAAGTACCCGGTCTACACCTTTGTGGTACTCCAGGGCACACTAGCTGGGAATCACTGCCTTAGCCACAGGACCAGGCCAGGAGGTGCTCTGATTAGGAGCTGAGCGTTGACATTAGAGCCTGTTCATTTCTACTGTGCTGTATGTGCAATTATGCATAAATGAGTGCATAATATATATTTGTAGTTCTTGTTCCATAGTATGCTTCATTCCCTTAGTTAATGGTCCCATTTTTCTTTTTAATTGAGAAACTACATGCATACAGGAAAGCCCTGTATCTTGGTCTTGGTATATGCATACACATTCTCTTTGTGTCTGGCTTCTTTTGCTCAGCATTATGTTTTCGAGATTCACTCACTTTGTTAATTTTTTTATTTTTTATTTTTATTTTTTATTTTCTGTGGTACTTGGAATTGAACCCAGGGGTGTTCTACTTCTATACCTCCAGCTGGTTTTATTTTTTATTTTGAAACACAGTCTCACTAAATTACTAAGACTGGTCTTGAAACTGTCTCGGTGACCTGTTTCTTTCTTTTTTTTTTTTATTACAGGAAGAGTATTCAATTGTGTGAGTGTTTTGTGATTTGTTTATGGACATTGGGTTGTTTCCAATTTAGGAATTTATGAATAATGCTACTCTGAATATTCTTGTAATTGTTTTTCAGTGAACTACATTGCCCTTTGGGACACACTCAGAAGTGGAATTGCTGGACCATAGGATACGATCCAATATGTAATTTTTAAAATTAGGTGTGTGTGTGTGTGTGTGTGTGTGTGTTTGTGTTTTACTGGGGATTGAACCCAGGGACATTCTACCTCCAAGCTACACCCCCAGCCTTATTTTATTTTTATTTCTAAGCGTGGTCTTGCTAGGTTGATGAGAGTCTCAAGTATGCTGAGGCTGTCCTAGAACCTGTGATCCTCCTGACTCAGCCTCTCAAGTACTAGGAGTACAGGCATGCACCAGAATACCTGGCTTTAAATGAAGGTTTTTTCCTTCTTCAAGTCCCTCCAGGTGTTGTTCCAGGCAGACCCCCAGATCTGTGGGATACCCCCTGCACCTTAGCCCATGCTGGTGCGCTAGATGGGCTCTCTTTGCAGAAAGCTGTCTTAACAAAGTGCTCTTCTCTCTAGTCTCTGTTATCTTGCATTGGCACTGGCTCACACTCTATTGCAAATATTGCCTCTGTCTCGTTTCCTCTCCCACCCCCACTAGAACTGAATACTCCTTGAAGGCAGGACTTTGTCATCCCCCTATGATGAGAAGTCCTGTCAACTTGGTTAGATTGAGAGACACCTAGGAAATTAGTAAAGTGTACTTCTGGGTATGTCTGTTTGGGTATTTCCAGAGACCACCTGCAGTGGAACAGCAAACAGAGGGGGAGACTCATCCTGAATGTGGGTGGCACCATCCAATAGTCTGGGGGCCCGGAGGGAGCAAAAGTGGAAGAAGCCCGCCTCTGCGTGCAAGCCGTTCTTGCTGGGCAGGTGTGCCTGTTGCTGCTGCTATCACATCAGGCTCCACTTTCTTCAGTTTCTTCAATGTAGACTCACACCGGAGATTCTCCAGGGGACTTCTGGGCCTTCAGTCTCAGCCTGAGGCTGCATCCTCGGTCCCTCTTGTTCTGAGGCTCCAGCTTCTTGGACTAACCAGTTACTGGTTTCACTAACTCTCCAGCCTGAAGACAGCCATCGCAGGACTATCCAGCCTCTGATGGTATAAGCTGATCTAATAAATCTGCCATTACGATTATATGTACATATGTATTCCATTGGTTCTGTTCCTCTAGAGAACCCTAACAGTTCCTCTTGCTTTCCACATGATAGAGCATTTGTGTCTAAAGATAAATAATAAAGCTAATGCATTAGTTATCTATTGCTGTGTAACAAATTACTCTAAAGTTTAGTGGCTTAAAACAACATTTGTCATTTTGCATTTTCTGTGGATATATAGATCCAGGAGCTTTAACTGGTGATCTGGCTCAGGGTCTCTCTTGAGATTGTAATGGAGACCCCGGCCAGAGCCGCAAGCATCTGAAGGCTTGGCTGGAGCTGGAGGATGCTCTTCCAGTTCACTTGCGCTAGCTGTTGGCTGGACATCCTTGCTGGCTTTGTCACATGGTCCTTGCAACATGAGAGCTCCACACACAGTGAGCAAAGAAAGAGAGAGAGAGCGCGCAAGCAGTAAGCCACAGTGTGTTTTATAATCTGGTCTTTGAAACCACCCATGGCCACTTCTGGTCTTTTCCATTCATTACAAGTGAGTCAGTAGGTCAACACTCAAGAGAAGGGAATCAAGCTCCACCTCTCACAGGGAGGAATATTAAATAATTTGTGGACATAATTTAATTTTTTCTTTTCTTTTTTTTTTTTTTTGTGTGTGTGTATATGTGCGTGTGGTACTGGGGATTGAACCCAGGGGTGTTCTACCTCTGAGTTACACCCCTAGTCTTTTTTTTATTTTTAAATAGGGTCTCACTAAGCTGCCCTGGAACTTGTGTTCCTCCCTTTACAGCCTCCTGAGTACTAGGATTACAGGCATGCACTACCATGTCTGGCCTGTGAACACATCTTAAAGCCACCATCACCAACAATAGCTGACATTTACTGAGAACTTACTATGTTCCAGGTTCTATACTTGATGTTTTTACAGAGTATTTTGTTTAGTTCTTATAAAAATCCCACAAAGTAGATACTACCCTTGATTTTTCAGACAAGAAAACATAGGCATTGAGAGGTTAAGTAATTTGCCCAAGGTCCCACAGCATATAGCAGGGAGAGAAAATGGGAATCCATGAGTCAGACTCCAGAACCTGTGCTTCTAACCACTTATTCTGTATCATGAATGAGAGGTGGTACATGATTTTATGAGACTAAGATTCTCAGACAATGATGTGGTGAACTGAATGGCAGTCCCAAGTAATGCCCAAGTTGTTTTCCCCGGAACCTTTGAATTATATGGCAAAAGATATGATGAAGCTAAAGATCTTGAGGGGAGGCGTATTATCCAGGGAGGCCCTGAGTGCAATTGCATGTCTCCTTTTGAGAGACAGGCAGGGGCAGTTTAGACCCAGAGAGAAAAGGAGAAAAAAAGCAGAAGAGAAGGTGATGTGAATAAAGATAGAGGTAGAGTTCAGAAGGAAGCAACCACAAGCAAAAGAATATTGGCAGCAATCAGAATCTGGAAGAGGCAAGGGATGGATTTTCCCCTAACTCCTCTGGAGGAAGTGCAGACCTGCAAATGCCTCAATTCAGGACTTCTGGCTTCCAGAACTGCGAGAGAATACATTTCCACAGTGTTAAGCTATCAAGTATGAGAACTTGTTACAGCACCCACAGCAAACTACTACAGCTACTAACGTGTTTCCCACCTCTCTGTTCATCAGTGATGCGCTTGATGGCCAGAATGGATTGCTTCAGATTCTTTTCTGAGGATCAGCATGGCATCGACACACTTTAAGAAAGAAAAAAAAAAAAAAAACAGATAAATTAAATGCAGGTAAAAGCAGAGGAAAAAAATTATATAACAACCATCTATATTGTTATAATTAAGCTTAAAACTTACTTGAAGCTTCCCTTTAGCTAAAGCAAAAAAAAAAAGAATCAGGATGGATCATATAATTTTCACTTTCTTGGTTAAAAAAAAAAGGAGCTAATTCTGTTCTTTAAGAAACATTCATCTGTCCCTTGTGTTAAATTCAAGAATTTCTGAGCAAGTATGTCTTTACACAATGGACACACAGGGCAAAAGATAAATGCTCAACAGTGGCTGAGAGATCTAGGCTCTCCTAGGTGCCATGTCTGGATAAAAGCAACAGCCCAACAGAGAGACACAGTTTGGCATCCTGACTTGTATCTCTGAATAAGCCCTCACATGCACTGGGCTCTCCAGAGTTCATGCGCACCATCCTAAAGATGCTCCACAACTTCTTAGAGCCAGGCAGGGCAGACAGTGCAATCTACAGCTTACATATGTACAAATGAAGGCCATGAAGGTAAGCAGACTGTCCCAAGGTCACATGCTGGAGCTCCATGAGGCTCCAAGAATAGGTGTTTCCAGCATGACAACTCTGTTTCATCCAAATGCTTGTTCTACAAGGATTTCCTACACGTGTGCCTTACCTCTCTCAACACACTGAGCCTTTGTGGGAAGGGTTCTCACACTTTCTAGGAAGGCTGGGCTGCTGGGTGACAGATACCCTACCATATACCAGCCCCTGCTCCAGGAGGCACCATATCCCACGGCCTCACCTCCACCTGGTCCTCTAGGTCAGGTTCCAAGCTGGCTGAGAGTCGCCTGAAGGACAGGAGTTGGGGGTGGAATCACTCAGACCCAACACCGCAGAAAACCAGGGAGCCAGGGCCATGTCCTTCTGCTGAGGGTGTGACCAAGGAGCTGTCCACCCCACAGTGCTGACCACTTTCCCAGTGCCCTATCTCCTCCCCATATCTCACTCTTCCAGACTAGCAAAGATACTACTTCACTTGAGGGACTGAGGAAAGGAGGAGGAGGAGGAAGGGAAGGAGGAAAAAGGAGGAGGAGGAGGAGGAGGAGGAAGGAGAAGGGAGGAGGAGGAGGAAGGAGAAGGGAGGATGAGGGGTAAGAGGGAGGAGGAGGAGGAGGA
>PVLC010006993.1:0-65866 GCA_004027655.1 Graphiurus murinus | reverse complement strand
TAACCCAATCAAAAAATGGGCAAAGGATCTAAATAGACACTTCACAAAAGAAGAAATACAAATGGCCAATAAATGTATGAGGAAATGTTCCACATCATTGGCAATCAGGGAGATGCAAATCAAAACTACCCTGAGATTTCACCTAACACCAGTCAGAATGGCAATCATAAAAAACATGAACAACAACACCTGCTGGCGAAGGTGTGGAGAAGTGGGAACCCTAATACATTGTTGGTGGGATTGCAAACTTGTGCAACCACTGTGGAAAACAGTATGGAGGATCCTCAGACGAATGGGAGTGAACCTACCATATGACCCAGCAATACCACTACTGGGTATATACCCACCAGAATGGAAACCTCTTCTGTTTTAACATTACCACTGTTCAGACCTCTACAGCCATGCCTGTTGAATAGCCCAAAATAAAATTATTTCCTTGGCTGTCTTCCTGTAAGTTCTTCAAGGGCAGGGCCTGCATCCTATTTGTTTTTGTAGTCAAGAGCCACAAACACCATTTCATTTTCACTTTAATCTGCACGTAGGAATGTAAGACTATATAGTCTGATGGTGACCAATATAATTGCAGTTTTAAGATCTTCTGCAATCATTAGCTGAAGACATATTAAGTAGTAGAATGGTATTTCAAACTTATCTTGTTTTTCATTGCTAACACATTAGTTTATTTCTGTAAACTTATATGATAAATGGTCTTTAGTTTGGATAAATGCTTGAAGATTAACGTGAATCAAGGACTCTTCAATGGGCTTTTGATTTAGTAAGTTAAAGAAGATGTGGATAAATCAAACATTGTAGTTGGAGACACTATCAAATGTCTTACAAAAACTGACTTAAAGCAGAAAAAATATATAAACAGATATGAAGAAATAAAAAATACACAAAATTTTGATCTTCTCTAAGAAATCGAGAAAACATATTTTGTCTGAGCACACATGGAATGTTTACAAAAATAGGTCTCAAAAGAAGTCTAAATTTAAAAGAGTGTTTAGAGGGAAATGGTATCTTTAAATAAATGCATAAGGACACAAGAAAATAAAAAATAAGCTGAAGACTTAACTCAGGAAGTTAGAGAAAGAGCAACAGAGGATTTTCAAGCAAACAAGAATAGGATATAATGAATATAAGAACAGAGTTAATGAAAAGAGAAATAACATAAATAGAATTTAAAAATCAGCATTCTATTTTTAAAAGCAATTATTAATTTAGACCTCTGGCAAGACTGATAAAGAAAAAGAGGAAAGATACGCAAAAGTCAATTACTCAAAAAACAAAAAATGTACAAAGGATAATAATCACAGACAAAATATATTCTAATATAAAATATGAATCTCTATGTGCTATAAGACTTTCATCCCAATAAAATTAATAACTTAATAGAATTATAAAGATGCCAAAATTTTCACAAAAGGGATTAAAAATTCAATAGATTGATATGCACTAAGAAATAATTTCAAGGAACACTCATTCTACCTCTATTCCCCCCCCCATACAGAAAAGAAACATTAGCAATATACCTCATTTAAAACATTCTATAATTATGAAAGCAAGTATGAGAAAAAGTTACAAGTCATTATACTTAATGAACAGCTATTGAAAAAGTTTTTAAAAATTAACTAATTGACTTCAGGAGTGTGTTATAAAGTAATGTAATACAAGTTAAAACAGGAAAGCAAGGATTATTAAACATGAATAAATATACTAATGAAGTGAACTACATTAAATGAAGGAGGAGATATATTATTTTTTCAGTAGATAAAAAGCTCATATAATATATTAAATTGACATATGATTCAAAAGTAGTCTTTCATAAACCAGGAGTAGAAGGCTACATATACAACATATGTACAGCAAACATTAAAAACATTCTATTTAGAATCAACAACAAAACAATAATAATCTTTAATATTAATACTATTGAAAATAATAGTAGAAGTACGGCCAATACTATAAAGAAAGAAAAAGAAAAGTGAATGTATTAAAAGAGAAGAAATAAAATCATCACTATTTGTGGATAATATAATCGTTTACCCAGAAGAGTCAATAGGACAGCTAGACAAATTGCTATAACAGTACTGCTTACCATAACCCACTGGGATTTATTCCTGGAATGCAAGGATGGTTCAACATAGGAAAATCAAGGAAGATGATAAACTACAGATAAAAGAAAACCACACAATCATCTCAATTGATGCAGAAAAAAGCATTTTGCAAAATTCAACAAAGTACTCCGCAAACTAGGAATAGAAGTACTTAACATAATGAAGGCCATATATGAAAAGTCCATTAGCTAACATCATACCCCAAAGTGAAAACTTGATTTACCTAAATATGATTAAAAAATAAGTCCACAAAAAGGCAAGGAGATCCACTCTTTCCACTTATAGCTCTAGAGCAAATAGTCAAAATTATGAATGCATATTTCAATTCCACTTCTGGCTTTTTAATCTAAAGGCATTCTCATGTAAGTTTTCGTATATGAAGGTGTCAACCAAAATATTCTTTGTTACAGAAAACAGAGAGGAGGCCTGGTTAACATCACAGAGGGAAGGCTGTGGAATATGTGGTAAGTACATGGGTCTATGCAGGACTAGATATATACACAGCAACCTGGATATCTCTTAAAATATAAATTCTTTGCAAATTCATTTATTCTAATCTCTTTGCTTTAAAGTCTACTTTCAATCATCTGTCCTATAAATCTTTCTCTGTTTGCCTTGAGTGATTTTCCCCTTTTTCTTTTGTGTGATACCTTCTTTCTTATGAAAATTATTATTAATAATGACAATAGTAATTATTATAGCCTTCATTGAGGCTTGTCCCCATGTTTTAATAGAGGGATTATAGTATATAAAATAGAAACATTAAGGACTTCTCAGTGCAAGCGTTGGGGAAGGTGGAAGGAAAGTGATTGGATATGTATATGACCAATGCACATTGTATGCATGCATGGAAATATCCCATGGAACCCATCAATGTATGTAATTCATCTGCTAATTAAGTTTTTTTAAAAATGAATTGAGTAAAAACAGCAATCATTCAACTCATCTCCATTTTTCACTGAGAAAAAGGAACTGACAAAAGGAACCCCAAATATTAATATCCTAATAATAGGAAAATGTCAACATATTCTAAAATAAAAGGCTAAATGGCAAGCTAAATTCCTGAAGAAAAGTGTAGAATTACCTTCTACAATGTTTTTTAGAAAAAATAAAATTGATTCTCTCTGATACGCTCCTCACCAGTTGTTGAGAGCAAAATATTTGCTTTTCCACATTATTTCATTTAGTACTCCCAGCGTGAATATATGTTAGTACATGCAAGGCTTTCTTCCCATGCCTACATGGGATCATAGAGTATTTTTGTTCAATGCTTCCTTGGTTCAGCACCCAATAAAGAGCTCTCTTTAATTCTGCCCAAAGGACAAAAGATGGGTATTTGATGATTTTCCAGCGTATCTAAGATTGTATGCTAGGTTTCAGGGAGGTAAAGGGCTAGTAAAATGGATGCACAGGTTGTATTCACAATTGCCCTTTTTGGACAGATGTTCTCTGTCTGTTGAGGCCAGGAAAGATTGGAGCCCAAGGTTTTCTGCAGGAGCCTCCTGAGCTCAGGTGAGGTGGGAGGTGGGGTTGTGAGAAGGCTGAGGCAAAGCAGAAGTCAAATTGTGTGTTTGTCTTGGCCGCTCTGCAGCCTGTCACTGGCAGTGCGGCCACTTTCCACATTTTTATTTTTTCTTGTCTGTGTTGTCTTTCAAATTCCACCTAATTTATCCTCACAACCAACCAGTGAGATATGTAGAACGACCCTGTTTTCACTTTACTAATCAATGGGGTAGCCAGGTTCAGAGACGATTTCCTAAAGTAAAATGCAGAGCTAGAACTCAAATTCTTTCCCTCACTTTGTATGTTCTGTTCTTCCTCTGAGCAGAGAGAAGCATTAGGTTCTCTTTTTCTTATTTCATCCTCTAAACCTTTCACTCTATGACTGCTACTACACCAGCATATTTACAAAAATAGGGGTTTAACACTTATTTTAAAATTAAATACCACATAAATCTTATACACAGATTGGCACAAAAAGCAATGGGACAGATGAAATACTAAAAATTATAATTGAATTTTTTTCTGTAATAAAAGAAGTCTTAAAATTGTGTATTGAGCCAGGTGTGGTGGCGCATGCCTATAATACTATTACTTTTGGAACCTGAGATTGCAGGTTCACGGCCAGCCTCAGCAACTTAGAGAGGCCCTCCATAAATTAGTGGGACCTTGTTTCAAAAAATGAAATAAGGCTGGGGGGAATGTATAGCTTAGAGGCAGAATGCCCCGGGGTTCAATATCCATTACCACAAAACAAAAACAAAACTTTGTACTGAGAAAGGACACCATTTTTCTAGGAAATCAACATAAAGCAGCCAACAAAAAGCTGTGTGCTGGGCTGGACATGGTAGTGCATAGCTGTAATCCCAGCAATTGAGAAGCTGAGACAGGAGGATTGCAGGTTTGAGGCCAGTAACTTAGCAGGACCTTGTTTTGAAATAAAATATAAAAAAGCCTGAAAGTGTAGCTCAGAGGTAGAATGCCCCTGGGTTCAATACCCAGACCCACCCCCCCACATAAATTATATATGTTAGTAAAATTACCGAAGTTTAAATAAAATGAAAAAAAAAGCCATGTCATTTGAAAATTTAGGAACTATCACCCCCACATCCAGAAGAAAACAAATACAAATTAAAAGGTTACTGTTTAGAGAAATAAATCACATTTTCCCAAGACTTTTTGATCATGATGGCTTATGTCAGAAGTTAATGGAGTAACAACATTTAGAGACTAAAGAAAGACAAAAAGAAAAAAGGGTGGGGGAAGTTATTAAGGATTGTATACCCAGCTAATGCAATTTATTATAGATCAAGCAAGAATTCAGTCTCAAAGACTTTATTTGTGGACATACTTTTGACAAACAAAATGACTGGAAAAACATTAAAAGCATATGTATATACATTTATATATGTATATACATATATATAGTCATATACAAAATGCATATCCAAATTAAAGAGATTCAGAAAGCTTAAACATAAAAGGATAGAAAAAATATATAAAACCATGAAAATAGAAAGGAAGCAGGGTTGCAGTCTTGTTTCCTAATGAATTAAGAGATCAAATATACTGCAAATGACAAAGACAAAAGCTAAAGGTTAAAGTTGCACTGAAGATAAAACATTTATTAATATGGACCCAATGGCTCACTAATGACTTTCCTACATAGAAAAGTTTAAGATATTCAGGGGGAAACACACAGGATCACAAAAAAGTTGTACCCAAAATGTAAACTATGCAACAATCTCTCTTACGAATATCAGTAGAAAACTCACATGGAATATTAGTAATCAGAATCTCACAGCACAATAATGATCATTTACCATTATATGAGATTTTTCTTGTAAGGAGATTCAATATTAAGAAGTTGATTATTATAATCCATCATATTTATATAGCTAGGAAGAAAATTTATATGATCCTCCACAAATATGTAAAAATATTTGAAAAAATTAATACTCATTTACAATAAAATACAGTCAGTGAAATAGGCATAAATGGCTCCTTCCTTAAAGAGAGATGATAGGTAAGCATATCCACCAAAGTCTTTTCTGCTAAGTGCAGAATCAAGTGAAGGATGCCCACTGTAATCACTATTACCCAAAAATACATGGAAGGTATTAGCCAATATGCAATTATATAAAAGAGCACTAAGAGCCAGGCGTGGTGGCGCATGCTTGTAATTCCAGCATTCGGGAGGCTGAGACCAGAGGATCTGGGTTCGCGGCCAGCCTCAGCTACCTAGTGAGGCAATCCGCAACTTAGTGAGACCCTGTTTCAAAATAAAGAATAAAAAATAGGGCTGGGGGTGTAGCTCGGAGGTAGAATGCTCCTGAGTTCAATCCCCAGTACCACAAAAAAAAAAAAAAAAAAAAAAAAAAAGGACTAAGGCAAAAGCTTTGGTTCACAAGAGGCAAACACTATCTATTTTTGCAAATAATAACTGTTAAAACCAACCGTCAGTGGAAAAAAGTTGCAAAACTGTTACAGATAATTCTAAAACAAACCTAAAAGCCTTTATGAATACCTAAAATGAAGATACAAAAGAAGACACATATGAATTCTTATTAAATTGTTATATATATAATACTTGTATATGAGGCAAAATTGTCCAAAAGTCCCATTAAGAACACTTGTTTTTTGGTGCTGGGAGTTAACCCCAGGGACTCATCCCCAGCACCCACCCCACACACATACACACAAAGGTAAAATATTATTTAAAAGTAAGCACACAAAGGACAAATGGGGAAAACATTTGCAACTGCATCACAAAGAGTTAATCTCCTTAGTTATAGTTTCTCAGATTAGAAAAGAACCAAGAATCCTAGAAAAATGAGCTAAGATATGAACAAACATTGCACAGAAAATATCTAAATGCATGCCAAAAAGTTCAATTTATCATCAACATTCCTGTGTCTAGAACTTTTATTTTCATTTCTCTCTTTCTCTCTTCCTCTTTGGGTAATGGGGATCACCACCCAGTACCTCTGAGCTATGTGTCCATACATACATACATATATATATATATATGTCCATATATATGTATGTATATATATACATATGTATATATATATGTATGTGTATATATATATGTATATATATTGTTTTGTTTTAAAACAGGGTCTCACTAACTTTTCTGAGGGTGTTATGAAGTTTCCCTGTTGAAACCAGATTTTCTGAATAGTGAAATTAACATGACCTTATGTGAAATGTCCACCCCTCTACCTTTTTCTAGAATACAGTATGCTTTGTTCTAACCTCCAAACCATCTGAAGATTTACATTTGGCTTTGCTCTGGGATTTTTAAATGAATACTGGAGCCAGGCAGGTATCTTGTTAAATGCATTGGCAGAATCATGAGAAGCTATCACACTTTTATCCATTTACATTAAATTCAAACCACCCATCCCCATACAAATTTTCTCTGCCTTCCCCATAGGATTAATATAAATCATGGGAGATAATTTGCAAAGAAGGCTATTTAAAATTGCAGCCGAGCGGTTCATTTTGGTGCGATAATTCACTTTGGTGTAAAATTCAATTATTACTGACAAATAAAGGTTAGTAACTTAATCATTATAAAGAACAGACGTCTGGGCAAAGAACAAGTAAATTAGGGGATTCCCAAGTCTTTTAATCTCTACCCCCCAGTGATTCTTGAGGATTTTCAAACCTTGTTAGAGCTTTGAAAAATTCTCATCCTTCTTATTCTTGGATAGAATTCTTCCCCTCAGTTTATTTTCAAAGTAATAAATGTGTAAATATGTGTCATAACTACATACACCACTCTGTAGCGATCTTTAATTCAGCCTAACTATTCAGAAAATTTGGTCTTGATTTTTCCCCTTCTGGCACAGACCAAAGAGAGAACCACAGTCCATTTGCTGGGAGCCCTGACATCTGCCAATTTGTCAGGTTTGTTTAGTTAAAATGGATTCAAGATTTTGAGGAAAGGGACCACTTAGAGGCACCAGCACTGGAGAAAATTAGTTCTACTTTTACCAACATTAACTCCCCTGATTTTGCATTAATTTTGATATGCTTTGTGACTGGGAAAACGGACTCACACAAGGACCCGGCATTGGAAATTTTCTTTTTTTTTTTTGTAGTACTGGGGATCAAACTCAGGGCATTGCACATGCTAGGCAAGCACTCTACCATTGAGCTACAGCCCCAGCCCCAGAGGTTTTCATAAATCAAAATGAATAGCAAAGAGCAGGCTCGGTGTGACAGAGGTCAGAGGCCCGGTCTCCATACACCTGGGGAAACAAGGCTCCCTCTTCCCTCTCCTGCTCCTGCATGTCCCGCTCAGCCGGAACTGAGGACTGGTTCTGATGAGCAAGCAGAAACTCTAAGGAGCTGGAATGTGTCCTTCCCTTCATTAAAGCTTCCACTTTAGGTAGTTAGTATGCATTTAATCCATTCATAGTTGTATTGGAATCCCCAGCTCTCTCCGGACCCAAAGGACTGCTACTAAAGAGGTTTCACAGCTCAGCATTTTTATTTTTTATTTTTATTTTTTGCACTAAGGAGGAAAGCTGGACAACCAGTTTATAAAATAAATGCTGACAGAAATACACAACAATTTAGAAAGTGTCCATGCACAGTCTTCAAGATTAACTGCCCTACATCTCCAATTATTGTTTCAACTCCTCCTTCTGAAATGGCTCACGGTGTAAGAGAGAAGCTGTAAAGGTATAGTGAGCAGTGAATTATTTGCAAGCAGTATAACCACAGTGATAAACCTTTTAAAACTTGTATCTATAGAGCGGGCACTTCAGAAGGTAAATAGGTATAATAACACGTCTATGGGGTTCCCCCTCTCTCCCCACCCTTCCGTGTATTTCTTTTCAAATTGAAGAAAGCCTGACTAGGTAGCTGGCCTTTAAGCCTTCAATTAATTGAACAAAGATTTTAAAATTGTTCAATTGGTTTCATTAGGAAGTGTACAATGAAATAATAAAGTAAAACAAATGATATAAAGCAGAGCCACTAATTAGCTCTACATGATTGATATAGCTTTGGACCAGGCATTTGATCTCCAACAAAATGCAGTTCCTTGTTAAGAGGATTTTTAATTGATGTGCAGAGAGGTATTAGATGATGTTGGAAAATAATTACTCCAAAGCTATTCATGCATTTGGCTGAACATAACAAATGAAGTTTGGGCACTGGATCTGGCGAAGTGGACACGTGCTAATTAATAACAAGAAGAACAAGCATCTTCCAGGCGTTTTTAACCCAGTATTTTCTAGGAGATTGCTGAGCAATTATAGACCGTAATGAGGTTGTCACATAAACAAGATCAACATTACTCAGATGTCAGCCGAGACTTCAAATTCATGCAACCCATACGTATTTTCTGGTTGTTATTGATTGTCATGTAATGCTAACCAATCAAGATTGCTGCTCAAAGTTCAGGTATGATTAAGAAAACGTCATAATGAGATGGCAATGCTTTGCTGTTTTCTGATGATCAAATTAAGACTCTACACTTAGAGTGAATAAGCAGAGGTGCTTGAGCCCATGTCAAAGAATAATACGTTAAAAAAAAAAAAGAAAAAGAACTTTTCTCCAAGATATGAATATTGACTAGGGTAAATATGCTCTTCATCTCTAAAAACTTGATGAGCATATGCACCAAGTTACACATAATTTGTTAAATCTGACAAGCACGTTAAATTAGCATTTGGTTGGTCTCAGCCAAATTCTTTGCTCAGAAAAATGTGTGCATGTTGACATGAAATTATAGGGACTTATGGGTGAATATCTGAAGGCAGAATTTGTCTTTCTTTGTTTTGTATAAGGATGTTTCCTCTACCCCTCGCCCAAATGCTGAAAAAGAAAGTTAATTTGGAATATATCTTCCTACTCAAAGATGTAACAAATTTAGGTATTTAGGTAACTTAAATAATTTAAACTGTAATAAGGAAAACCTAGGTTTGGTATGAATTTTAAAATACCGAATAATTGCCTAATAGCTCAAATTTCTTTTGCAGTGTTTAAATTCAGTTTTAGTGACCAATTTAATATCTTTTTAAAAGTTCATTTTACTCAATTATTCTCTGCAAATTCTTAGAGTTCTCTACTACTCTACCGGAAACTTGACGTTTTCCCATTGAATGACCCTATAGATGAATTTTAAAGACTTTCTGAGTTCTCGCCAGATCAAAAACAGTATTTGTGTTGTGTGTATTTATTGTGTAGCTTGTGTGCTTGTGTTTATGTGTAGGGGATGTGTGTAAAGGGTGGGAGAGGATGGATTCCATAGTACTGAATAGTTTCTTGATTTCTTTATAAAGCTTTGCCTGAGTCCGGCATGCTTATAATCTCAGTACTTGGGAGGCGGAGACTGGAGAATTATAGGTTTGCTGCCAGCCTCAGCTACTTAGTGAGGCCCTCTGCAACTTAGTGAGACTCTGTTTCAAAATAAAGAATAAAAAATAGGGCCGTGGTGTAGCTTGGAGGTAAAATGCCCCTGGGTTCAATCACCAGTACTGCAAAAAGAAAGAAAGAAGGAAAGAAAGAAGGAAAGAAAGAAAGAAAGAAAGAAAGAAAGAAAGAAAGAAAGAAAGAAAGAAAGAAAGAAAGCTTTGCCAGTTATTCTAGGTCATATACAATTGTCTTTACTTGGAATGGTATCTGTTTCACATAGACTAAAAATGAATCCCCTAATTAAAGAGAATGTAAGTATTTCTTTGTGGTTTTTTTTTTTTTTTTTTTTTTCTGAAAGAATAGGTTTTAGGGAACTGTCCTCTGGGATTCTGTGATTATACTTTATTACTGTTAACCTTGACTGTCTTGATTATTTATATCTATTTCTTTACTACTCAATGTTTGATTTTTAAGAGGTAATTATTTAATTTGTTAACTGAAAAAAACTCACACAATGGAGCAGCAACTACGAAAGGATGCTCAATTCTCAGATCAGTCCCAGTCACTGTTTTTTTTTTTTTTAAATTTATTGCACAGTCTGCAGGACAATACAGAGACAAAGACCCTAAGCCCAGGGGTTCTCCAGGCTGCATAAGGCAGTAGAACCTGTAGCAAGAACAGGAAGGCAGGCTGTAGTAGTGCCCCAGGAGAGGTCTCAGCCTTGTCTGTCTGGAAGGAGTCAGATGCAGACCACATTGCTCTGGCCCAAAGGATTTGTAGGGCTTGTACAGATAAATAGGAATGTGAAGAAATTCTGGTGGGAAAAGAGTGTTTCTCAAAATAAATGAATGAAGCTCCATTGCTGCCCAGCTCAATGAAGACAGAAGCAAACGAGGAGTGGAATGTGAAAGCCAAGGAGTGCGCTGACCTCTCCCCAGAGGGCAGGTCACTAGTTGTGATCTGTGAACTCGGGGATATCGAAGCAGAGGCTGAGAAGGCCCTCTTCTCTTGGGTTAATCATGGAACATCTGAGTAAACACTGGCTGCAAAGCAAAGAAGAACAAACAGAAAAATCCCTGGAATCTAAGCACAAAGGTCAGGTCTATCCGAAACAGAACCAGAGAGTGCATCCTAACACAGTCTGAAGGAAATGCTGTGGATGTTTAGAAACTAAGTAATTACATAGATCATTACTGTGTGTCACGTTAAGTGAAAGGAGAGCTATTGAAAATGTAATTATAAATTATGACCATGTTAAATACACGAATGGAAATAAGACTAGAAGGAAACAAACCAGAATGCCAATATTGGTTTATTAGAGTGGTAGGATTATATGGGTCTTTTACCCCTTCTTTTCCAAATGGCCTATAAATTTTTAAAACTGCTTTTCATTGGACAGATTCTTTTCTATTTATTTTTAAATACCTTTATTGGTGCATTATAGTCTCACATCATAATGTACTTCATACTGATAGTGACATACATGCACACAGTTCTTTTTAAAATAAGGAACATACTAGACTAACTTTTTTTAAGAGCAAAAGTAAGAGCATTTCTGGAAGAACAAATGGTAACCCCCATTATTCCATAGAGCTGGAAACTCCAAGTGGATTGATACTGCTCAGCAATTCTATGTCATCAAATAATTTCAAAATGAATTGTTGTCCTCACTTGGGAGAATGGATCATCTTTTTTTCACAGTTCTTGAGGTGAAGTAGACAGACCTGTTTCTATATACCTCCATATAGAGCACATCAGATTACAGGCAACCAATACTTTTAGAAAACCTAGTTTTGGCAGCACTGGGCAAATTTGACTGCCCTTGAAAGTTCAGAGCAAAATCAGGTGTGGTGGTGCACGCTTATAATTCCAGTACTTTGGAGGCTGAGACCAGAGGATCCAGGTTCCCGGCCAGCCTCAGCTACTTAATGAGGCCCTTCGAAACTTAGTGAGACCCTGTTTCAAAATAAAGAATAAAAAATGAGGTTGGGGGTGTAGCTCAGAGGTAGAATACCCCTGATACCCCTGGCTTCATACCCAGTACCACACACACACACACACACACACACACACACACACACACACACAGAAGTTCAGAGCAATGTTCCAAGGTTGCTGCCTATAGTGGAGTGATAGCTTTTGTTCCACATTATGCATGAAATGCATCCTCAATGACATTAAAAATAGCTCTAAAATGTGTTTGAAGAGTTAAAGAAAATGACTCTCAGGTAGGTCTCTTGTCTTTGTGCCAGGAAGATCACAGGATAAATACCTTCCTTTGTGCAGGAGACAGCAATAAGCCAGGAATCTCCCTTCCCATTGACTCACTCTCCTAACCCATGGCCAGTGACTGCCTCCATGACGGTGCTGTATTGGGTCCCTGGGGAGGGAGTGAGCAGAGTGTTCATCCCTCCTCAGTGGCCTGCAGAATGTGCTGTGGCCCTGTCATGGTCCACTCTGACCCTTGTAGCCCCCCCAGCATGGCAGAAATGGCTGGAAGGCAGTCAAAGCCTTATGCAGGTGGTGGAGGGAAGCCATGTGGGGCTGGATGTACCAGGAGGTCTGGCCATTCAGGAAGCTGGAGGAGGTGGGGCTGACAATAAGCCAGGCCTCCAAGTTCTGCATCCCTTACCCCTCCTGTTCCTCAGGCTCCAAATGTCTCGCTGGACCTTACTTACTACACATATTAGTAAGAATTTCAAGACTGAAATTGCAAAGCATTTATATCACAAGCATGGTGCCCTTCCAAGCCCAGACGTCTGTACCCTCACTCACCCATGAGGCCAGCTCTCATGCCATCGGCTGGTAAACCAGGTAGCAAGGTGCTGTGGGGAAGGTGGCTCGCCGTGTGTTATTTGTATTTGGAATCTATCCTGTAGTTGAGAAGGATTGGACACTTACAAAATAATTTCTATTTAATTAAATGTGTCCAGAAAGTCAGGTAGAGCATCTTATTGAAGCTATTTATTTACTGAACCACTTTGTCAAATCCAGAACATGGATCAGAATCAAGTCCTTTAAAATAGGGGTGTTTTCATGCTTCCTGTGGCTCCTGTGAATGCAATTTCTTATCGACATGGGAAAATGTCTGAATATACCAAACGTGAAACTGTAAGGACGAAAGCATAAGCCTTAATGACCTGTTTAAGAGTGTATAGGTAGCCGGGCATGGTGGCGCACGCTTGTAATCCCAACATTCGGGAGGCTGAGACCGGAGGATCCAGGTTTGTGGCCAGCCTCAGCTACCTAGTGAGGCACTCCGCAACTTAGTGAGACCCAGTTTCAAAATAAAGAATAAAAAATAGGGCTGGGGGTGTAGCTCGGAGGTAGAATGCCCCTGAGTTCAATCCCCAGTACCGAAAAAAAAAAAAAAAAAAAAAAGAGTGTATAGGTAATGTTTTAGTCAGTTTTTCTGTTGCTGTGACTAAAATACCTGACAAGCCCAACTTAGAGGAAGAAAGGTTTATTTGGGGCTCATTGTTGCAGAGCTCAGTCCTTGCCTGCCTGGCTCCTGGCTCCACAGCAGAAACAGCTGGGCAGCTGGGCATGGTGGAGAATAAGTCCACTTTTTCCTCATGGTAGTGAGAAAGCAAAGAGAGAGGGAGAGGGAGAGGGAGAGAGAGAGGGAGAGAGAGAGGGAGAGAGAGAGAAAGAGGGAGAGAGAGAGGAGCCCAAGGGCAGATATGGTCTCTAAGGCCATGCCCAACTCCTGGAGCCGTGCCCCACCTCAGAACCTGGCTGCATTGGCAACACATGAGGTTTTCAGGGATATTTTAAACCTAAACCATAGCAGTAGGGTCTCAGAATTCCATTGGACAGCATGACAGCTTAATTTGGCATTCCACATTGATTTCTCATTGTTGACCTTCCTTGGAATGGAAATTACTAATTGTGTGTGTAACTTTTTTTTGAGGGGGGGGACTAGGAATTGAACTCAGGGGCATTCTACCTTCAAGCTACATCCCCAGCCCTGTTTTTTATTCTTTATATGAAAACAGGGTCTCATTAAGTTGCAGAGGGCCTCACTAAGTAGCTGAGACTGGCTGTGAACCTGCGATCCTCCTGTCTCAGCCTTCTAAGTACTGGGATTACAAGTGTGCGCCACCACACCCGGCTTCTATTTTTTTAAGCAGATTTATGTCTAGAGATTTTCAGCAGTCATAAATACACGTTATGTTTTAACCTTTTGTGGCTGCCCTTAGAGAACCAGCTTCAGGGAAAGTATAATTTTATAGCTTAGAGCACAGTGTAGTAAGTGCACAATTAATGTGGTTGAATGAGTTTTGCAAGGTGGCTCTCCCAGCTCTCTTCTGTCCACCAACGCTCACCTGGGAGACATAGTACGGATTGCAGAGACGTCTTGACATCTCTGACTCTGGACAAATTCAAGCCAACATTTGGATCATATTCTTTTAAATGAAGCATCTCAAATCAAAGCCAGGTGCTTACCATTATTGGTTCAAACCTGGAGTCAGAAGCAAGGTGTACAAAGATCAAAGCCTCGACTGTCACAGAGGATGACAAGTGAGGAGTGGGGCCCAGGGGCCTTCTCTATGGAGTTACATTTCTATATCCTTCCCACCAGCCCTTTCCCCCCTTTTCTGTGCAGACGCATCATCTGTGCAGTGAATCCATCGTTTGCAGGTGGAGTCCAAACTTCTCCAATTCCTCCCAGCAGCAGGATATGTTTTGGTCATAGAAAGGCTATTTCAATGACTCAAGTCAAAGCATTTCCCCAGGACTTTGATGAGAAAGAATAATTCAGTTTGCCATACATTATTATCTTAATTGACTTGCTCCCCAGTCTGATTCCCATTATATACATATAATTACACTTCTATATAAATTTTATTGAACTACCTTTGAAGTACTTGCACATATTTTTTTGCACATATGTTTAAAAAGGTTCTATTTCACCATGCTTACTGATAAACTGTATTTATGCACACATAAAAACTTCTGCACCTGTAGTTTGCTTCTAAAAAATAATAATAATACCACTTGAGTATCTTCTATGCGTCAGAAACACTACTGATGACCTCTCATTGACCCTTCTCTGCAGCCCTATGAGAGATCTGACACTACTGCCCCCAAAGTCCCAAGAGGCACAGAGAAGTTGAGCTAATTACTCATAATCACACAGCTAACGTGTGGCAAAGAGAAGATAAAAACAATAATTACTGGACTCTAAAGCTTCTGCTCTGGGTCCTGGTCTCTCTTGCTCCAATATCTTACTTTTTCCAAGAGAACTTAGGTTCCTGCTTCCTTTTTCTCCAAGAAAAGAGACCCCTTCCCTATGCACCCTGAGGGAAATGTCTTTCTTTAGATTTCTCGAGATCTTGCAGTCCCCTGAATCATCACCTGTCCGCATTCCTAGAGACTTCACCTTCCTGGTGGGTTCCCAAGTGAAGAACGATGGGCGAGAGCTTGGGCCAGTGTATTCAGGTCTCACTCATCCCCTCTCTGTTCCAAGTCTCCTTCCTCCTTTCTCTTCAGTGAGTCACTTACATTAAATAGAAAGCTTTGCTGAGAAAGGCTTCAGCAATGTTTATGACTCTTTTCTTCTTTTCTATTTCTGGTACTAGGGATTGAATTCAGGGGCATTCTACCTCTGAGCTCCACCCTTAGCCCTATTTTATTTTTTATTTTGAAATAGGATCTCACTAAGTAGCTGAGGACCTTGCTAAATTGTTGAGGCTGTTCTCAAACCTATGATCCTCTTGTCTCAGCCTCCTAAGTACTGGAATTGCAGGAGTGTACCACCATGCCCGACTTTTCTTTTCTTTTTCAACAAGACTGGGTTCTTTCCCTTCTGGACGTGTTTTTGGCTTACTGTAAGCATAGCATAAAACAATGTTAGAATCCAGGTAATGTTTGTCTGGATAGAATAGCTAGTACCTACAAAACAAGTTGTGGGCATCCCGTGCCCAAGATAAACCTCCCACGGGTATCTTGCCAGGGTTGTTTAAAGTAATTCTCAGATATTGTCCCCTTTTATCATCCAGGACTTGTGTGACATCATCAGAGAGGATGTCAATCATTCCCACATCCTACTAAAAGGCACTGAAACGCAAGGTTTATTTTATTTGTTTGTTTGCTTACTTTGTGGTACTGAGGCTTGAATCCAGGGGAAGGCTACTTCTGAGCAACCCTCCCAGCCCTATTTTATTTTTTTATTTTGAAACAGGGTCTCCCTAAGTTGCTGGAGCTGGCCTCAAACCAGTGATCATCCTGTCTTAACTTCCCCAGTATTGAAATGACAGGCATGTGCCATCCCACCCAGCTGAAACCCAAAGTTTAGAAAATTTGTGGTGGAGGCAGGAGTAGAACTCAGCTCTGGGCAGTGGGGCCATCCTGGTTCTGGGGCGTCCCTCCAGGAAGGGCCAGCCCTCCACCTGGTCGCTGCTGCCTCGAGTTTTGTTAGCTTCGTTCCATCTGCCATTCTCTGTGCTTTCTCAGCCACGTACCTCTCGGATAGGAAAGCAAAGTGAGAAAAATAAATTTGCAGCAAAAACAAATTGTACAAGTCTGAGGGGCTGTTTCTGTCAATATTTTGGTCTCTTGTTTAATTATTTTTTTTGAATGTTTGTGCAGTTGTCTCTGTGTCTTTTTGTTTTGAGCCTGTATCAATATTTTCTGTTTTAGAGGGCAGATTCCTGGAGAGAAAGAGAACTGTGTCTGTTTTCCTTTTTCTAGGTCTCCACAAAACACTCAAATGATGTGATTATGTTACCGAATTTTTTTTTTTTTAATGTTGAATTTTCTTTTCCTGGCCACTCCCTCCCAATTTTGTTCTAATTCTCTTAGGGAAAAAAAAACGTATTTAGCTCTAGGAAGTATTTTTTTCTTTGAAAACACCCAGATATTCTACTAAGAAGGTGAAGTCACTAAGAATGTGAAGGGGGGTAGGGTGCAGGGGATTGCAAGAGAAATCTAGAGTCCTTTGCCCCCAGGATGCATGGGGAAGGAGTCTCTTTTCTTGGGGAAAAAGGAAGCCAAAATCTAAGTTCACTTGGAAAAAGTTAGAAGTTGAGGCAAGATAGACCAGGACCCAGAGCAGCAGTTTTGGAGTCCAGTGATGACTGTTTCCATCTCCTGTCTGCTACATGTTACCTATGTCACTCTAGATAACTAGCTCAGCACCTCTGGGCCACTGGGACATTTGGGAACTGCAATGAAGGGTCAATGAGATACCGTGAGTAATGTTTCTGACTCAAAGCAGACACTCAAGTAGCTTTTTTTCTTTTTTCTTTTACTAGAGAGGATCACAGATGTCACAAAGAGTTTCAAAGCCGAGGTATCTAGGAGTGAACGTGTGCCACAGCGGCTCACAGGCATTTGGTGTGCTCTCCATACTAAGAGAAGTGGACAATTATCACCTTCAGTCTGGACCTTAGGCATGAGAATTCCCCCTTCCTTCCTTCCTTCCTTCCTTCCTTCCTTCCTTCCTTCCTTCCTTCCTTCCTTCCTTCCTTCCTTCCTTCCTTCCCTTCTTTCTTTCATTTTCAGTGGCACTAGGGATTGAACCTAAGGGTATTCTATCTTTGAGCTATCCTCCAACTCTATTTTATTTTATTTTTTAAATTATAAAATAGGGTCTCACTCAGTTGCTGAGGGCCTTGCTAAGTTGCTAAGGCTAGCCTTAAACCTGAGATCCTCCTGTCTCAGCCTCCCAAGGGCTAGGATTACAGGTGTGCACCACCGTGCTAGGCTACTATTGTTTTTAAAAATGTGAGTTTAACTGCAGTATGTTTTAGTGTGGGTCTTTGTTCCCTGGATGTATGTGGCCTTTTCATTATGAAGGACAAAGAGAGTAGAGAAGATGCACTCTGAAGAATGCCTTGAAAGCATAAATAAATTATATATGTGTAGCAACAATTTTAGTATTATAAGTTAGGCAGTTTTCATCAAGTGGGGCAGAGAGATTCCAGGTCCTTCCAGGGGCAGCCACCTTCCCTTGTTTCTTCTGACTTTTGGAAAAGAAAATATGCAATGACTCTGACCATAAGACATCAATTAAAATCCAATAAGGGGTCCAAATAATTAATCTCCATGATGCTAAGTAACTAGATGCTGTAGCCTATCCCTATTAGAAACAGCCTGTCTGTGTGTGGCGATATAGCCTGTTGATGGCTGTATTTGGAAGGCTTTATGTTTATGCTGCCCTGCGAGTTAGAATGCAGATTCCAACTTGTTCCTGTACTCACTGATGTAGCCCTGGAGGGGTGTGCACTCCACGTGCTCCCCAAGCTCCAGGCTCACCCAGGATGGCACTTGCTGGGTAAATGACACTTGGCACTGAGGAACCAGATTGTCATTGTCATTGTCAAGACCTCATGCCTCCGATGCAGAATCCCGGGGACCAACGGGGCATCGTGCTAAGCCCCCCCAAGATGGGGCTGACTGTACTTGAAAAATTAGCGGGGACTGGGACTTCTGGTCAACCTGGGGCTTCAGCTGGGGTCATGGATGGCTAAGTAGAACAGAGAAGGAACCTCACTCCGTGGAAGTGGGAGGGGCCTGCCATTCTGAGAAGACACACCTGCACCTCATCCATTCTGAGAAGTGGCTGACCTTCCAACAGGGGACAGCCATCAGCATGGCCAGTCCCTGACCTGCTGCCATCTTCCTGATTAAATTGTGGCTTCTGCAGGCAAAGCCAGCCCAATGAACAGGGATCTCTGATTTCCTCCCACTGGTATCTTTGGTGCCTACCAAAGCTGGAGTGACCAGGAAAAGTCAGCTTCCCTCTGCTTTCTCCTTTCATTCCCTCCCCTCTTTTCCTATTCCCTGTGTTCATGCTTCATTCATTGAGTACAATTATGTACCAGTTGTTGTGCAAGGGGATGAGTAGACAGAAAGTAGGTAATGCAATCAACAGATTTGCATATATAGTGCAGTGATGACTTTACAGAGGGGGTGATCAATTCTTTTATTTATTTTTTTTTGGAAGAGAATACATTTGTGGTTTTAAAATACTTTTATTGGTGAATTGTAGTCTCACATCATAATGTAGTTCACAGTGATAGTGACATACATGCACACAGCACTTGGTGAGCTTTTCTCCTGCTCCCTCCCCATTCTCTCCCCCTTCCCGATACAGGGTATTGAGACTGACATTGGTATTCTCACATAGGTAAATAATGTAGATAGAAGTAGTTCCTTCATTGATCCTCTCCTTCCCCTCTCCCCCTCCCCTAGACCACCTCCTTGTCTCCACCAAAATTTCTCCTCCATCATCTGGAGTCCCTTGGGGAATCCCGATTACTCCCTAGCTTCTGCATGTTGGAGGAAATATATGACCTTTCACTCTCTGTGACTGGTTAATCTCACTTAACATAATGTTCTCCGGGTCCTTCCATTTTCCTGAAAATAATTTTGTTCTTCTTTACTGCTGAGTAGAATTCCATTGTGTGTATATCCAACAATTTTGTAATCCATTCATCTGTTGATAGACACCTAAGTTGGTTCCATAATTTGGCTATTATGAATTGTGCTGCTATGAACATGGATATGCAGGTATTACTGTCATTGTCTGATTTTAGTCCCTTTGGAAATTTACACAGAAGTGATATCCCTGGATTGTATGATGGAGGAGGGGGTGATCTATTCTGAGGCCTATTAATTGGGCCTCACTGAAAAAGTTCCCACTAGAAGGGTACTGGCATTCCAAGTGGTAGGAGTAACATGATCCAAGGTTTAGACTGGAAACTCAGAGACTGATTATTAGTCAAGATTCTGGTTGTGATTCTCGTCATGGAAAGATGAAGAAAAAAAAATGCAGAAAATCTCTGTCAATTGTATCAACAATGTACAAATGCACTCCTGCCAGCATGTCCTTGACAGCAGTGGATATGCTTAATCTTTGACATTTTTATCAGTCCAATGAGTGAAAATAATACAATCAGTGTTCTAGTTACACAGTCTCTACATATAAGTGAAATAATCACATTTCCATTTCTTTATTAGACTTATCTCCTCTCTTCACCCTGCTGTTTACTTTTTCCTTATTGATTTACAGGAATTCTTTATATACTAAGAGAGTAAAACCTTTGACTAGTGTACATTTATGTATTCTTTTCCAATCTGCTACTTGTCTTCACTTTGCTTATCAAGTTTTTTTTTTTTTTTTTTTTGGTCCAAAATTTTCTACTGATTTACACAGTCAAACCATCAGTAATTTCCTTGAAAACTTCTTGGAATTCTGTTTCCCTTTATTATTGCTAATAGTGTAAATTGCCTTTTATAATTGATACAGTTGGTTTTTATGATATCCAAATATTTTATTCACTTATTTCTTTGCATGTTTTAGATGCTTTAGATTTGGTCTTTCCATGTGCTCAGAAAAGGATTGTTAGAAAGTCTTTGATTGGACTTTTCCCCATTTAAGAACTTGGGTCTGCATTTCCTCCTTGACTGTCTATTTACCTAAAATCCTACTGAAACAACCTTCTAAGGCATGCTCCTTTTTTCTTTTGCTATTTGAGGAGGGTGTGTTTGTGCTTTTTATGTTTGTTGTTATTTTTAGAAATCTTGTGGGGGTGAGTAGGGGGGGCACTGGTGAGAGGCTATGTTATCTCAGCACATCTCTGAAGAACAAAAGCGTTTCTAAAAATAGCCTCTGTGCTGGTGATTGCTTTGTGAAGACATTTCATAACCCAAAACTGGTTAACAGGACTGATTATTTAAGACAACTGCAGTTCTTGTGTAGATTTCTTGTGCAAAGTGTGAACCACACGACTAATTTACTCTTTGACCAAATACTCCTGCTCCATAATATGGCATACTCCTCTCAAGCTTCGGAAAACAGCTTCAAGCTTCTCACTTCTTTAGTAAAGAACTTCTCAGTTGATTGCAAGTGAAATGCCAACAGTCTCGCTTTTTTTTTTCAAACACACTTCACAGCCATTGCCGTATATCCACTTTAAAAGTGTATGTTTTGTGGGTGGGGGTGCGGTGTGCTTTGAACGGTTGTCAGATGGTTTATTTTTGGAAAATTTCTAAATAGCATTTCGAAAGATAATTAAGGGTTGCTCAAGTTTCTTTCAGAATTATAAAAAAAGATATGTTTTACCTCCTTTTGTGCATTTTTGCACTCAATACTTCGTTTGTCACCTCCTCCTCTATTTTATAAATCTTTTAATTAATGGTGTTTATTCTCCTCGCAGTCTGGCCTGAGTCGTGTTTTTATGATCGTATTATTAGGAAGTGATAGCATGTGTGGATTTTTTTCCCCCCGTATCTGAGCTTGCCAATCACTATGGAAACAAGCAAATATTTACATAGCCCAGATACTGATTAGTACCTACTGGATATTTTGACATCAGAGAGTTACTGTTTGAATGTAAAGAATTTCGCCTGAATGGTAAAGTGGTCTATTCTAATTTATTTATGTTTGTAATTTCCCCATCAGAAATTAATACAGTAACTAAAACTCCATCAAATTATAGCCATTTCTGAAAGTCTTCTTTTTTTTTTTATTTCCAACAATGACTCAAAAGCACATGCTGTTTAAAAAAAAAAAAAAAAGGATGCTTTACATTTGAACAGGGACAACTGTTGTAAAAGAAAATATTTCATCTGACAGTTTTGTAGATATGCTCTTCTGATGACATCAGTAACATTAGGAGGACTAAATGTACAAGATGGTGAATCTCAATAGGATTCTGCAAAGGGGCACTTTATTGGGCCCACAAAGGAATATTTAGCTAGAAATGTAAGTCCTGGAATACAGCCTCCTAGAGCCACTTGGTAAATCCCCCTGAGAACAAAATTATGTCATTCTTACTCTTGCTTTTTCACCAACTGGATTATCATCCCCGCCCAGGCAATTAATATCAATTAATCTTGCTCTCGCTCTCGCGCTCTCTTTCTCTCTCTCTCTCTCACACACACATACACTTTTTTTTTCTTCAGTTAAGGGTCCAAAAAGTTGTAGTCTATATTATAGAAGTGTTCTCAAACTTGGGTGTGTATCTACATCACCCAAGGGGCTGGATTCCACTTCCCTGAGTCTCTGATTCAGGAGTTTTGGATGACCTTGTAATCTGTGTTTTAACAAGTTCCTAGGTGATGCTATTGGTCCAAGTAACCCCTGAGAAAAACTTGCTTTGCCTAGGCCAGGCTTAGGGGTTCATGTCTGTAATACCAGCTACTCAGGGAGCTGAAGCAGGAGGATCACAAGTTGGAGGCCAGCTGCAGGAAATTAGTGAGGCCCTGTCTCAAATACAATACAAAAAAATGGGTTAAGAATGCAGATCAGAGCTGCATGTGGTGGCGCACACTTGTAATCCCAGTATTTGGGAGACCGAGACAGGAGGATCCCGGTTCACGGCCAGCCTCAGCTACTTAGTGAGGCCCTCTGCAACTTAGTGAGACACTGTTTCAAAATAAAGAATAAAAGATAGGGCTGGGGGTGTAGCTCGAAGGTAGAATGTCCCTGGGTTCCATCCCCAGTACCACAAACACACACACACACACACACACACACAGAATGCAGATCAGTGGTAGAGCCCCCATTCGTTCAATCCCCAGTATCATATATGCACAAAAGAAATAATTTCCTAGAGCCTTTTTTTCTTCTTGTTAATCAAATTGGAAAGCTTCTGTACATATTGCATAAAGGCTTGAGACAAACCTTAAAATTAATATGCAACACACTTTGTAATATAAATAGAATATCACAGCACCAAATATTCATTTATTACTCCAGTAAAGCTGGGAAATGTTACCTTACAAGCTGAAAAACTTCAGAGTGGTCCCTGAGGAAAGATCAGGAGCCCAATAATAGTAGAGCATAATCTCTTAAAGAAAGTCTCAAAAACTATGGAGGGATCTCACTTTATTAATCAACTCAACTGAACTCTTAAATCACACAAACCTGTAATTAAATGGCGTGTGAGTTGGGGGGAGTAGAGAATTGAATCTGTGGAGATTGACTATTTTACATTTTTTTCATTAATAGAGCCTCTCAGTCTTCAAAAAGACTGATTAGTGTATTATATTACCCATTTCTGTGGAACTGAATGTGAATCTTAGCATCTCATCTCAGCCATGAGCTGGAAAAGCATGTTCTAGTGGGAAGAGATTAAGATTTAGAGTCAGAGCCTCTGAATGATCCTGGCGCTGCCCTTCATTTGCTGTAATATCTTGGCCACCCTCTTCATTTCCTCTAGATTTCATTACCCTCACCTGTAAAGTGGGGCTAGCAGTATTTATTTGATGGCGTCAGCAAGTATTTTTGCTAAGCTCTCACTGGGCACTGTGGTCCTCTGTGGTGAAGCTCCAAGGAGCAGGCCATTTTTGTTTTGTTTTGTTTTTGTTTTTTTAGCCTTCTAGGCACTTGTAGAATGATTTTAATGAATAAATAAGAGCATGGCATGACAGATTTAGTAAATCATCGATGCCTGATGTAAAAATTATTGTTCCTTGCATAGTAGCTGGCCCTGAGCACTGACTGAGTGAGCTTCATCTATTCTTGGAAAGAAATAGAATAGAGGGCAACTCCATGCTAAATGGAATTCTGAGAAAAGTCACCACCATTGATTTTGGCATCAGAGTAGTGGGTTGGAATTACAACAGGTATTTTCCCTCAACTTATTTTTGACCCCTGGAGAATTCAAATTATATTTCCATTTCAAGACAATATTGATTTAGCTGCAAACCAGAAAATCTGGCAGGAGTGGTTGGGATATTTGCTCAATGAACAGTGTTCATGTGTGTGATACAAAAAATAATTTAAGAAATTTAACATAAGAAAAAGACATTAAAGAAACACTCCTCTTCAAGTAGCTGAAAGTTCTCTGGTTTAATTTCCAGGTCTTTGATTCGTTTTGAATTGACTCTTGTGCAGGGCAAGAAAGTGGGGTTTATTTCCATTTTTCTGCATAATGGTTAACCAGTTTTGCCAAAAGCACTTCAACACATGGGCAGAGAGGCAGAGGTTAAAAAAAAAAACAAAAACAAAAAAAAACCACCTTCTTAGTAAGACCCCAAAGGCACAAGAAATTAAAAGGAGGATCAATATGTGGGATTGTATTAAACTGAAGAGACTCTGTGCAGCAAAGGAAACAATCAAGAACCTCAACAGAGAGCCGACAGAATGGGAGAAGATTTTTGCCAGCTACTCTCTGATAGAAGAATAATATAAAATGAGGAAGTGAACTAAATAGATACTTCACAAAAGAAGAACTACAATTGGCCAATAAATGTTTGAAAAAAAATGTTCAACATCATTAGCAATCAAAGAAATGCAAATCAAAACTACCCTAAGATTCCACCTAACCCAAATTAGAATGACAATCATTAAAAACACAAACAACAACAAATGCTGGCAAAGGTCTGGAGAAGTGGGAACTTTAATACATTGTTGGTAGAGTTGCAAATTAGTGCAACCACTTTGGGAAACAGCATGGAGGATCCTCAGAAGAATTGGAATGAATATACCATATGATCCAGCAATACCACTTCTGGGTATCTACCCAAAAGAATGGAAAACAACCTACCAGACTAATGCATGTGTATCTATGTTTATAGTCGCACAATTCACAATTGCCAAACTATGGAATCAGCCAAGATGTCCATCAATAGATGAATGGATTACAAAACTATGGGATATGTACACAATGGAATTTTACTCAGCCATAAAGAAGAACAAAATCATGTCATTTGCAGGGAAATGGATGGAATTAGAAAACATTATGCTAAGTGAGATTAATTGATCACAAAAAGTGAAAAGTCAGATGTTCCCCCTAATATGTGGAAACTAGGGAGAAAATGGGAAATAGAAGGGACTCCAGACAAAGGAGAAGAAATCTTACATGAGCAAAGAAGGTGACCTAACTGAGGAAGATGGGGGAGGGCACTTTAATGCACAGGATGTACTTTCACAAACATATTAAAGTCAATCACTAAGCCAAACATGAGAAGGACGGAGAGGGAAGGATATGGGGTGGGAATTGGGGAAGGGTTAAATGAGAAATGTGTGCATATATGCCTCTACCATCCTGCACCTCATAAAGCACGCATGATTACAAGGCACCAATACATTAAAAAAAAAGAAACGCTCCTGTTTGATTTTTTTTTTAAATCAAATGATTTTGTGACTTAGAAATAGTTGTTTTGGGTTTGTTTTAATGATTGGTACTCTTTAACCTACACTCAGAATAGATGGCTGTTTTCTTCCTATCTAAGGAAGTTGGGTACTGTGGTAGCATTAAAGGCAGGAGGCTTCAGGTTTATTGGATTTTGTTCTGGTAAAACAATTTCATTCTCAAATTGAACATGTCATTTCTTCTTTATTAAATCTCCCCGTTATTCTTTCACCTCAGGTTCTCATGTTGCCTCCTATTTATTTCGGGACGTGCTCACTTGAACCGCGGGAAGGCACAGGTTTCTATCAAGTCCCAAGTCCCCTCTGGCTCTCAGTCAGAGCCTAACACGAATGGACAGAACTCACAACCAAAGTGGCTCCTACTGGCAACCTCAGGGGACGCTCCAAGGGAGAATCTCCATCAGAAAATGGCACTCACATGTCACCACACGTTGACGCAAGTCTTCATTTCAGGGTGTTGGAGAGAGGGAGTGGTGGCGATGTGGTGTCACTCCCGCATTCCCTCCACGACGCCCAGTGTCTCCCTACAAAACGCCTAACAGAAACTTGAAACTTGAAGGAGAATATTGGGTGAACTTCTAGTTCCATGTTTCCTTGGTTTTGAAGTAGTCCAGTTATATTTCCATATTACTTTGCACTATATAGATATACTTTTTCCTTATGATTCACTTTATATGGTTAAACATCTATTCTTTTCTGTCTCAAGGAATTTTATTCTCTGTCCTTTGCCCTTACAACTCAAACCATTCTCTTCAAGTCTGACTAATCATTCTGTTATTCAACTTTGCCTCATTTTCTCTGTGCTGTCTATTCAGTACCTGTCCCTGGGTTTAGCTAGCTTCTTCCTGGAATTACTTTCATTTGTCTAATTTTAGCTTTATTTATGCTATCCACTCCAACAAGTTAGGCTATACTCAGTCTTCTAAATCCAGTATGTCAATTGTCTTTTCTAGAAAGACCACTGTGGATAGGTAGGCATTCATGCCTTCTGTAGATAGTGTGCAGAGTAAACATTTAGGGCAATCTTGGTGAGTAGGCTTTAATCCCCTAATTGCACACAATCACCTTGTCCTCTTATTGTAGTTTTGCTTTATTTCTTTTTATCTGTCCATTGCCCTTCCCCGCCTTTCCCCCCCCTCTCTTCCTTCCATTCTTCTTGTTTCTCCCCCACTCCCCTATTCTTTCTGATCTCTACCTTCCTTTTATTTAGACACCCCAAAATCTGGGGAGGGGGGAGAAAGAGGAAGAAAAATCCCAATCCGGTATTTTTTATGACTTTGGTAGCACCATTGCTGGGAGTGTGTGGTATGTGTGTGTGTGTGTGTGTGTGTGTGTGTGTGTGTGTGAGAGAGAGAGAGAGAGAGAGAGAGAGAGAGAGAGAGATTTTTATTTTGAAACGGAATCTCACTAAGTTGCCAAGGGTCTTGCTAAGTTTCAAAGGCTGGCCTTTAACCTGAGATCCTCCTGTCTCAGCCTCCTTGGATGTGTGCCACCACATCCAGCTAAGATTTTTTTTTTTTAATGACTAAAATGAGCTCTGTTATTGAGAGTACCTGAATTTGTTGCAAACTTTGAGGATTTGATCATCTATTTTGATACCTCTATATGTAGAAAAAGGAATATTATTGAGCAGTATTATATTATATTACTAGCTAAATTACATCTTCAAATGAAAAACATTACATAATAAAACCTTACAAATAATGACTGAATCAAGGTAAGATTGGGGTCAATCACATATTTTGTCCCTGTGCTTTGCATACCACACAAACCTTCTTGGAGTATTTAATAAAACCTCTGAATCTTGCTGCACTAATTTGCAAGCTTCATTTCCTCCCCGCTTCTTCCAACAAGGGAATAGGTATAGCAATGGAAGAGGAAGGTTACTGCAAACAACCAGCTCAGAGTGAATAACACATCTAAAAAAAGGAGCCAGGAAAACGTCCCTTCCCAGTAAACAAATAGCATTGTGTTCAGGTAGCAATTGCCCTTCCCCTGAGAAGTGCGGGCGCTCAGGATGGTTTGGCTCTTGCTGCTCCCACGTTACTGACTTCGAGCACGGCATATTTATTTGTACAATTGTCACTAAGTCACCAAATGGGAAATGCCTAAACCAAACTGCAATTAATGCTTGCTAAAGTGCAGGGTAATAAACCGCGAGTTACCGCCAGGAGTGACAATTTTTTTTTTTTTTTTTTTTTTTTTTAGAACCAAACCCCAGCGTCCATCTGAAACAGCGGAAGAAGGCTGGAAAGGAAAACAACAACAAAGCTTGCCAGGTTATTGTGGGGTGTGAAAGCCGTGCGTTGTGGAAAGGCAGTGTGAATCCATATTATGCAGAAATCAATGGCTGCCAATCTTTGCTGACCATACGAGGCGCCTGTGTGACAAGCGCTTCCCCATCCTCCTAATCAGGCAGGTTGTGTGAAAGCAAAGAGCCCAGCTGAGCCTGGTATATCCAGCTGGACTTTGTTTGCGACTTAATGGAGCAGGTCATACTTATAACACCCCAAAGAAATCCACCCACCTCTGCCTGCGGAGCGCACGCAGGCGTGGGAACCCCAGCAGGTCTATGTTAAAACACTTCCATAGGTCATCTGCAGAGCAGAGGACTCAGAGAAATAATACAGGGCGTCATTCTGCTGTCTGTGTTTATGATCCTTCTCCCAGGGAGGGGAGTCGGGTTGGGGAGGGAAAGCCACGTAGCTGGAAAAAGGCTTCGCCTTTTGTATTCAATGCATTATGAAGCTCTTGGCAGGGCATCGGCCCCTGAACTTAGCTCCCTCTTCTTGAAAGTCGCACGTTACAGGGGTGTATAAGCCAGAGTAACAGTGATAAAAGGCCAATTTGGGTCTTGGGGACAATTTTTCCTAGCAACCTGCTTTACCTCTTTTAATACTTACTTGTTGCTTTGCACAGCCCGGTCCAACAGAGCTTCATGGTGGCTCTGGCTCTACGCTGGGATGGTAAAGTTCAATGTAATGCCCCTTTCTGCTGTCACACCAGGGATGTGTGGAAGGTCAGCACCACTGTCCCCACCCTGGCATGAACAATGTCACCTTTAGGGTGACATATGGAACTCCAGAGCGCGAGACAAGGTTCTTTAATCTTCTTAAATCCTGGTTGCTGGCTTTGGAAACACTGAGACCCCTCTCCCTGATTTTGACATAGTCCTTCAAAAGCATTTCCATCTCAAAAGCTCTTGGGATTAAAGCATGCTGTGCAAGAGGTGCCTGAAAAATAGATACAAGGGATACACAGAGGAGCGACCAGTCTTCTAAATTCTAAATACAGGTAGGTTTAGGTGAACCACAGGAAGTAACGGGGAGGGAGGGGCTACTGTGCCATAATGGAATTTAAATTGCATGGCGCTACAGGGCAAGGAGCTGGAGTCCAATCTTGGCTCCTTCACCATCTTCCCTAGAGGCCCTAGAGGTCACACTCCCTAGAGGTCACACTCCTCACTTGTGTAATACTGAGTGGCCCATCAGCAAAGTGAGGGCCCTGAACCCCATGATTTTAAGGCCCTGCTTAATATTTTTGGATGACTCGATACAGTCTGTCTTCTGAAGAGCTTTTGTGGGATTGAGAGACTATTTTACAAGACAGTCTCTCCCCACGGTGGTTCCCCCTCCCAGGCAGGCCAAGTCCTGCTTCCTGGGCCCAGGGTCTTCCTTCCCACAAGAGGTTGGGACTGGGCCGCCTCCTGCCGTAGGGCGCCCCCTTCAGACTGTCTTCCTGGCACTAGAACCACAATCAGAGGCTCCTTCTGGTTAAAACACAGCTTCACACTATTTGGCATTTTTTTTTTTTTTTTTTTTTTTTTTTTTTTTTTTTTTTTTTTTTTTTTTTGCGGTACTGGGGATTGAACTCAGGGGCATTCTACCACTGAGCTATACCCCTGTTTTTTATTCCACTGAGCTATACCCCTATTTTTTATTCTTTATTTTGAAACAGGATCTCACTAAGTTCTGGAGTGCCTCACTAAGTAGCTGAGGCTGGCCTTGAACCTGGATCCTCTAGTCTCAGCCTCCCAAATGCTGAGATTACAAGCGTGTGCCACCACACCCGGCTTTTATTCCTTATTTTGAAAGAGTCTCACTAAGTTGTGGAGAGCCTCATTAAGTAGCTGAGGCTGGCTGCTAACCTGGATCCTCTGGTCTCAGCCTCCCAAGTACTGGGATTACAAAAGCGTGCACCAGCATGCCCAGACATTTGCATCTTTAATATTCCACAAAGTCACTGTTCAGGGTAACAAATGTCAACTGTGGATGACCAAAAAGTCTATGTTTTTCAGAAAATTACTTGTTTTAAGACATAGAAAAGTTGAATTACTTAACCAGAAAGCTATAGAAATGGCAATAGCTAAAAAAAGAAGAGTTGACTTACATTACAAGGTGAATAATGTTCCTCCTATCCCCCTCAAAAAGATGTCCACTTCCTGATCCTTGAAATCTGGGTGTGTTAGCGAACATGCAAAAAGGACTTTTCAAATGTGATTAGGGATCTTGGGATAATGAGATTGTTCTGGATTAAATGGGTGAGCCCTTTGTAATCATAGGATCTTTCTCAAAGAGATACAGGAGGTGTCGGAGTCAGAAAACAAAGTGATAGAATGACAAGAAGCAGAGGTCAGAGTGATACGGCCACAAAGCGGCAAGAAGCAGATCCTCTTCTGGAGTCTCCCAACGAACTCAGTCCTGCTCACACCCTGATTTTAGAGCTGTAGGACTCAATTTGGACTTCTGACCCCCAGGCAATAGGATAGTAAATTCGTATTGTTTTAAGCTACTATTGGCAGTAATTTACCACAGTAGCAATAGGAAACTGATATAACTTATAAACATTTAATTGAAACTTTTTTTTTTAAGTTGGAGTTGATAGTGCATGACTAGTCAGGAGGCTGAAGCTGAAGGATTGTGTAAGTCCAGGAGTTTGAGACCAGCCTGGCAATATAGCTAGACTTCATCTCAAAAAAAAAAAAAAAAAAAAAAATACAACGAAACAGAAACTTTATTTTTTTTTTGAAAATAGGCACTCACTGTATTTTATTGAAAATAAGATCTTCTGATGAATTGATGTTTTTCCAAATATGTCTTTCTCTAAGTAGCTCTAGGAATTCATGAGGTACAATCCTTTTCTTTCTAATTATTGCCAACCGCCATTCTTAACCATGCTTTCCTTCCTTGGCATGATGAACAGCTGCCACCTACAAAGTAGGATCATCCCAAACGGGGCCTATTTCTCCCCCTTCAGAGAAGTCAGCAGTTCCTGTCCTCAGTCCATCAACAACCTGTGTGCCAAGAAGCCTCCAAAGACATCTGTAAGTCCTTAATCTTCAAACTGCAGGTAGGAAAATTTGGCCTCTTCAAACTCTCGGAATCCCCTGAGACAGACAGGCACGAGGCATTCTTAGTTCTCCAGGAAGAAGAGAAACTGGAGGATTTGCTACAGAGCCAAGAGGAGCCAACTTTCAGATGTCTGCTCATTTCGCCTCTATTACATTACCGCAGGCTTTTCTTTATAAGCTATTTCTGACAACCCTTCTTTGACTACTTGGTTTGTCTCCATGTGCTTAAATGGAGAGAGTTGTACTATGTGATTTAGGGTTGGATGTTCAAGGATGATATAAAGATCGATGTTAAAATAACCGAGAAACAAATTTAAAAACCACCCTTCCTGAAAACTTCGAAAAGGTCAGTATCCTTAATTGGAGAGGCAGGTGTTGGATTAACAGTGGTTGCTGAAAATTCTTTGCAGATGTCAGCTTATAACGCCACCAGAGCAATTTTGAGTTAATATAGGCCTTGGGATGGGATAGTTATGTCCAACAGCCTTGCTGTTGATTCTAAATTTGATGCTCTTTCACAAAGTTGCACACAGATTTCACAGTTGATCATCTGCATGAATGAATTTTCCACTGGGAGGCTGTTCTGGAATTTGCTATCTTTGAAGACATATATTGGACAGTGACAATATAATTTTAAAAGATATTTATAAACCAAGGAAATTGTTAAGAGCTGAAAAGTTCTCAGTCTAGTTTACTTGTTTATTTAGTGTAAACCTTTAGATGCATATAACTAAATTTGGGGGGGGGTATTTTCTCCTATTTTCCTCATCATCCTCTTCCTTCTCCTCTGCCTCTCCCTCTTCTTAATTTTCGCTGTTATCTTCATCTTGTCTTCATTTTTTTCAAGATTCCTTGATGTTTCATGTATTTGTTACTGTGTAACGACTACCCCAAAACTTAATGGCTTAAAACATCAACCTTTCCTCAGGACTTTGTGGGCTGGGATCAGCAAGGTGGTTCTTCTGCTGGCCTCACACAGTCTCTGGTATGATTACAGCCAAAAAATTAGTGGGGTTAGAACATCCGAAATAGTTCCACTTACATGTGTGAGGCTTGAAGGGGAGGAGAAGGCTGGAAGGTTGAAATTCATTTTCATTCTCTCTCTCTCTCTCTCCCCCTCTCCCCCCACCCCATGTGGCTACTTTGGGCTTCTTTACATAGTATCTGGGTTCCAACAGTGGGAATTCCTAAAGGACAAGTTGTAATGAGCAAACACTGACCTTCTGTAGACATTTGTTTGCTAACACATCTTTGGTTTCGCTCTAAGTCAATATGGAAGGGGACCACAGAAGGCTGTAAGTTACTGGGAACAACAATATAATGCCCTGTGTATTCAAACCAGAAGCAAACCTGTTTGGGGCCTTATATCAAGGACATGTGTATAGTAGAGATTGACGATGAAGATATATTTAAGGCTTTGAGTCATTGTTCAGCCATGAAATGCATAAATTAGCTAATGAATTCCTGATTTCGTGGTAATATCTCATATTTGGTTGCAGAATTTTATTGATAGTGGTATTCTGATGCTAGAGAAAGCAGAAGGCAGGAGTTGGACATCCTAGGTTATTCCCTAAGGGACAACAAGGTTCTTATTAAGTTGTCTGAGTTAACTTTGAGGTGCAATTGGGTGGACATAATCAGATATTACTAAAACAAGAGTCCTGGTCAAGGGAATCAAAGTTCCATTCCCTCTACCCATTTCTCATCAGAAAGACTTTGTATTGACTTCTTGATGATTTCTATCCATTCTTTTTTTGTTGTCAGTGGTGATGCATTTTAAGTATACCAAACAGTGGGTTTCATTGTGGTATATTCACACATACATATAACATAATTTGAACAATTTCACTCCCTAATACCTCCTCTTGCCCTCCCTTCCTTTTCTTATTTATGTCTCCAAATGCAATATTCTCTGACTCTATGAACCACTTCAATGTATGCTTTTTGACATGGTGTTGGTCTCAGCTGTTT
Source organism: Graphiurus murinus (assembly GCA_004027655.1). Classification (NCBI taxonomy): domain Eukaryota; kingdom Metazoa; phylum Chordata; class Mammalia; order Rodentia; family Gliridae; genus Graphiurus; species Graphiurus murinus. Next base: position 33,441 of record PVLC010006993.1, on the reverse strand, counting down.
CCCAGGGACAGACCAAACTTCCAACTGCTTGCTCTAACTGTAGCACTTCAAGAGTTGTATGGTTATGTATGCTTAATAATAATTCTTGACTGAGTAAGCAAAACACTAGTCATAATATCTCAACATGCATTGACTTTTTTTCATAAATTCAAATTAGTGACACATTTTAACCCATTAAATCTACTTTGACAATATTTTTCTTTGGGTAAAAATTAAGATAACCCTTATTTTTAAGATAGAATGTGGCTGAACATGGGAAAACTTGCAACCACACAATATTTTTCCAGAAGGAAACTTTTCCTTTGTCATCAGTTAAGGTTATTAAAAATAATCAAGTAAAGAACTTGCTAAATTTAAAAAAAAAAAGTCACCCAAAGTCAGAACCTGAAGAAAATATAGTGACTTAGACTCTGCTATTAACAGTCTCCTATTCAAGGTCTCTCTGTAAGTGGTTACTGTAGAAAGAAATTGCTAACCACCATGGTTTTTACCTGTGACTGAAACATGCTGATAAAATGCTCTCTCATTTCCCTCTCTTTCTTGGACTATTAGTGTTACTCTGCTATATTTGGAGCTGAGCTTGAACGAAATCAATAAAGTCATTTATTATAAAGAAAACAGATTTAAGAAACAACAGACTCAACTACTCTGATAAAACATAGCAAGCTTAAAGTATGACTGCAGCGTTGAGTGAAGGATTTGATTTATATGCTGTACAGAAAAATCCAGTAAGCAGAAATGAAAGTTTTTATTGTCTTGTCTATGAATGACTATTCATAAATATAAAATTAGTATTTATTAAAATAAATTTAGCATTTCATTATAAATATGGCCATTGTAAATAACAGCCCTTTATTATCTTCTACTTGCCATGTTGCCTTTTAAATTTTAATCACCTCTGTAAAGTAGCAGCCTCAGTTTGCCAAGATTTACGTAAAAATAAATATCCATTTACGAGTCCAATTTGTGCTTTACTAAATTACTCACCATGTAAAAAGCTTTTGTTTGCAAGACAGAATAGTACTAAAGGAGCAAAGGGGGGGGGGAATCCCATGTCTCAAATACCATCTTGGTGTCAGAAATGATGAATCCGTGTCTGATGTGAGATATCAATGTCTACACAACACTGTGTTTTCTAAATGCAGCCAGTATTAGCATTTTAGTTTGGGAAGGGCTACTTTCTTTTATGGAAGGGACTGGGCTGTTTCCTGTGAAAGATGACTCAAGGGAGTGATGGGAACTTCTTATTGCAAAATATCTCCCCTACCCAGATACCAAGGTGTTTGGAACTTTTCCTTTTGACTTTCTGTCCTTTTGAGCTTTATTTTGTTTTGTGTTGTTTTGATGTTCTGGAAACAGAGAAAGCATGTCAATAGTCCTAGGAAAGGAAGCATCAAATTAAGTTTACAGTAAAATATTGATGAGATCTTTCCTCTCAAGTGGAGTATCAAGGCCATGGCAGCAGACAGAAGCCCAGGAAAGGAGGAAAGAAAAGAAAGCTTCAGAGAAGCCTCAGTAAAGTCACAGAACAGGCTAAAGATGCTGACAATAAGCTAGGCCTTTTATATGGTTTCCCCAAGGCGGATCCTACCAACCTGTGAGCACCAGGGGCACCACTTTATGGAGGGCGACCATCAGATAAAGGGATGCACTACAAAAGAGTTAGCGAAAAACTTTCCTTAAATACCTGCACTAAAAAGGCTGAGACTTAAAAGGCCTGCACTTTGATCTCAGAGTGGCTCTGACTGGCTCTAGCTATATCATCCAGCCCCATAGTCATTGTCCCAAGGAAAGATATCGCTGGTGCTGGACTGGCCTGCATGGTCCCAGTCAGCCACCCCCAAAACCTGCCTCATGACTAGAGTAGAAATAAAATGCTTTCTCCATAAATTGCAATGGTAACTTTTTATAAAATCAATGCTGGACATTATTGAGTTCTCAAAAGTTAAATTCGCAATGATTTCTCATTGGAACTTTTCCTGCCTCCTCCCTTTTTTCTTCAAATACACACACACACACGTATGTACATATGTATCAGTATATATCTGTCAGTATAAACTAATATACTGATTTACACTGTTTATTAATGTAATGACTATACTAATTTACATTGAAAATTTCTTTCCTCTCTTAAAATTTGTAATTGTATCAGTTAAGCTTCAATCAGGGAAACAGAATCCAATATCAGTACATAGAACTGAGAAGTTCTGGTGAGAAATAAGAGATTAGGAACAGCAGGAAGCCCTAATCTCCCAAGGGTGGGAATTCAGTTGAAATTTCCCTAAATTTGACAACACTCCTAAAAATTTACATGACACTTGTCAATAACAAGTTTTAAGCCTAAAAGAAATATTTAAAAATGATCAACAATGAAAACATATATCAATCAACTATCCTAGAAGAATGATTAAATGATATTATAATTCTCCTTATAAAAACTGTATTATAAAACCCTTCATAAAATAGTAATTAAAGTAGATGCAGCCAAAGCATGTAGAAAAAAAAAGTTTTATAGACATGATTCAGGCCACTGCTTAATAAAAATCTTGTGTTATTTGTCTGGATTTCATGATGTTTGTGGCATTTGTCACTTTTTAAATACATAATTCATTGATTCTTTTCCCTTTGTTCTAAATAAATATCTACTTATGCAACTAAATTTTGTATTTGTAATTAATTTTGTACTCTTTTCTTAAGGTAGACCTCCAAAACTATGTAAGCATCAGGTCACTCAGAGCCTATCTTTCTTTGGGGAGAAAAGAGAAGGACTACTTTAAAGTCAGAACAGGGGAACACTAAAATTCATTATCCTGATGTTTCTGTACTGCCTCTCCCCATAGAAACTCCTGATGGCCATTATTTTTAGTAGGCTTCCCCAAACGCCCTGCTTCAGGAATGTCGACCCTCTCCCCACCTTCTTCCAATTCGCAGGCTCCAAGTTCCTACTCAGTTACTCAGTGGAAGAAGCTAATTCCCTACTCTTCTGTTTTGTAAGCTAACTTTTACTTAAATCCAACCAATATCAGATTCAAAGCCTACATTTTATATCCTAGAACCCCACTGAAGAATTTTATTATCAAGAAAGTTATCAAGCCAGGCATGGTGGTGCATGCCTATAATCCCAGTGCTTGGGAGGCTGAGACAGGAGGATTGCAGGTTCAAAATCAGTCTCAGCAATTTAGCAAGCCCCTGTTTCCAAATAAAAAAATACAATAGGGCTGGGGGTATAGCATGGAAGTAGAATGCCCCTGGGTTCTACCCCCAATATCACACACACACACACACACACACACACACACACACACACACACGCTATTATTCTTTGATCTGTACCCTGATGTACACCTAGAATCATGGTCTGAATGGTTGTGCTCCCACTTACATGGCATTGATGTGTTACAAGAACATGGTTGTCCACCCAGGGTATATATTTTCCAGCATTCTATCTCCCATGCTAGGGTTTTCTGTTGCTCTAGCCTGGGCCCATTCTATGACTCTAGACTCTTATAACCAATTGCTTATTTAACATCTATCCCCCTTGGTTAAGATTCACATTTCAACTGTGTTCTACTGAATGAAATACAAATATAAATGATGTTTCCCCTCCAGGCTTGTCTCTTAGTAACCTCTTCTCTCTCTCTCTCTCTCTCTCTCTGTCTCTCTCTCTCTGTCTCTCTGTCTCTCTCTCTCTGTCTCTCTCTCTCTGTCTCTCTCTCTCTCTCTCTCTCTCTCTCTCTCACACACACACACACACACACACACACACCATTCATGCTCCTTTCTGATTTCTTCCCCTTCTTGAATGTTGTGGACCTCAAAAGCCCTATATTGAAAATATGATTTATTTCCTTGAAATAGAAAATGTAAACTTCATTAAAAATAGCTTCCTCTGTTTTCTACGTCATTGTGCTTTCAAATATATGTTGAATTCATGAATGAATTTCTTCTGAGTAGAAGTTAAAATGTGTATGTACATAAGCGAAAATGTGTTAAGTGTGTGTGTGTGTGTATGTGTGCGTGTGTGTGTGTGTGTGTGTGTCTGTGTGTCTTTGATTCATCAAAGGCTATTTGCATAGGAGGTTATATTTTATTCTCTTAGAACATCTATGTGTTTTTCTCTGTAACTTTCCTGGTATCATAGCCCCAGAGAAAGGTTCATAGCTAATGTATTTCTGTATATGATGGAAGGAAGGCTGTTGCTACAAAGAAAGGGAAAGAAAAATTCCCTCTCTCTTGATCCAAGATGACTTTGCGGAAGGCAAGGGAGGTGAAGAGAGTCAGAGAAGAGGTCAGGCACAAATATGCTGGACTCACGATCCATATATTCCAGAGAAATCACAAAAATTCTAAGAGGACATGAAGTTTCTTATTTGATATTCTAAGAAGAGATCACTTTGTGAAGTCATATCCTGCCTCTTTACAGTGATATATAAATCAAAATAAAATTGTTGTAGTAGGAGGATAGCTTGAAATTAATGCCCCTAGATACCACTTAGCTCCCTATACCTTCAAAACTATCTAGAAGGTCCAGCTTGCATTGTGAAGGGCCATGGAAGGAAGGTGACGGTACTTCTGGCTGGTAAGGTTACTGGAGAATCACTGTAGTGAATGGTGAAGGGGCCCAGTTGCCATGGCCTTCTGAGGAAGCTGCCTGGGCTAAAGATTAAATGAAAAGCACCCCCAAACCTCAGAGATAGAACAAAACAAGCAAATGTTGACATGTAGCCAGCTCACCTGAGAGGACCAGCAACTTCTTGCTGAATCAAAGAAGGAACAACAAAAAATAATGAGCTACAGAGTTTAAGAGCAGATGACAGTAGGGAAAGTACTGGCCAGCATGAGAATTGGACCACACAACAGAAGTCAGCCACAACTCACATGCCAATCAATGACTCCATTCTTCTACAGGTATTGGGGTATGGTGAACTACCTCACACACTTATTTACCCAGAGGTAATATCTGAGACAATTTACAATGGTATGTGACTATACTTATAGGATGGATTAATTAATTTTTTCCATCTGCTATTTTTTCTGTATTGGTTTTGTATTATACAACTTTATAGCTCTTCCTTTTATTATCAGTTCTTTTAATATAACTGGAATTGATTTTTATATGGTGTGAGGTAGGGATATAATTTAATGTTATCTCCATCATTGACTCATAAAATTTTCAAAAGTTCCTATGTTTTTTACCGTGGATCTCAGGAGTGTGGCAAAGAGTAAGATTTCCTGTAATTACATGGGTTTGGTGAGATGTTAGTGGCCACTCATAGACATGGATTATTTATAAGTCAAGTAGGTGTTTGTTTGTAGGATGTTTTATGTATTCCGTTCATAATGTCCTCTAGTGTCCCATGCTTTGTCCTTTTAATATCCAGGCTCTAATTTTTATAAGTTGACAGACTGAATTGAATACATTGGCTTGTGTTGTCCCACAGGATATATAATTTGTCCAAGTTTCTCAATGGGACTAAAATAAAAAATAATTCAGGCTGAGTACATGGCCCATTTGCTTTCCCACATTATATTGATTAAAGAGAAGTCCAAGGCAAAAAAACTCCCAAAACCTACGTATTAGCAAGAGCAAAATGAAATCTCTCTCTACAGGCTTGATATTCTTAGGAAGTTCTTTAATCTGAGGTCATACATTTTGTGACTAAACAAAAAGCATTTATTCAGCATCTATGAAATGAATTTAAGTTTATATAGCCTTAAAAAATAGCTAAATCCCTAGTCATCCACAATAGGCAAAGCAGAATTTCACTTAATTTGTTGCTCATCGTTTTGGCCTATAAACTCAAATACTTATTAACGCTGTAAATATGCCTTTTTCCTGGCTGCCTGACAGCTCCCATGCTTTCTGTGCTGTCTCCTTAAACATTTATGAGTGTTCATGAATATGCAAATACACAATCTAATGTCTGCAAATGGTTGCAAGTACAAATGCTATGTTAATATGTCACACAGTGATGGGAGCAAATCAACAATCATAAATTTTGAACAAATATGTTGCCTCATTAATAACTAATGAGGCAGTACATAGAGCTGAAGATTTGGCATTTAGTACTAAGAGTGGTGGTTAAATAGAACCTACCAGGCAATTCTACTGTTTTCGAAAATTTCATTAAGTTTGTTTCTTGTAGGGTGGTTTCTGCTTGTGGGAAGGGAGACATATTTGAGAAGAGAGTGTTCCCTAATAGTTGTTTGAAAAAAAGGAAAATCCATTATATGGTAGGGATCAAAATAATTCTTATGACAAGTGGACTTCCTTAAAAGTAAAATTTTATGCACAGGCATATTTAATTCAGTGTTCCAGCTATCCTGGGAGCTAATGAAGGCATCTAAGATCAACTACGTGGAGGTTAAGTATTTAGCAGAAACAAAGAAATGAAGATATACAGGTTTCCAATGTGGGTTAACACTTTGGACCCTCATGAGACTCTAGGAGGTGGAACGATTTCCTTTAGTCCTGGTGTCTACTCTGGAACTCAACCTTTTGGTTCATGACTCTTGTCCTTCCACACTTGACAAAGCTACTATCTCTTTGGGGCGCCAGTTTATTAAGGAACTTAGTATCCTGGTCAATCAAATATTAAAGTTAAAACTCACAATTACTCTACATCTGGAATACTATGTCAGAGTTTTAGAGTGAAGTATTAATAATAAGCTCAAAAGTTGCTTTTTACCTCTGTATGTCAATATATTCATCTATAAATTGGATTAAGGTCATTCCCATCTCCACTTTTTGAAAACTTTCAGGGCATTTTTCCTCAGATGAGATATGGAATGTTAAAGAATTTTTCAGCCTTGCCAAAATATGACAAAGTGGATCAGTAACTTTTTTTTTTTTTTTTTTTTTTAGGCCTGTAAGTCTGTAAGTGTAAGATGCACAATAAATTGGATAAACTAGTACTGATCATGCTGTATATCCTGGAAGATTCTCTCAAAAAATGTTTTTTTGATGTCAGTCTAATTATTTATTTTCTCTTCCTGGAAATCATTACAACATTTTTAGTAGTGGTTTTATTACTTTTTCATTTTCAAAGTGTACACACACACACACACACACACACACACACACACATTTTTTTTTATCTTCACAAGTTGCCCTATAAGTAGGTATATTTATCCACATTTTCAGATAAAAAATATCTCTTGGAGAAGTAAATTTACCTGTTCAAGGAAAACCTAAAATAACATCTGACTATTTGAAGTTAAGAAAGTTGAAATTTATTATTGTGTACAATTTTATAAAATACTCTCTTACAATTAACTCTTTAAAATGGGAACTTTACCCTTGATATCCACCGACTAATTTACTTTTATCTTCCTTTTTCCATTTTTGGTTAATACAAGTGTCTTCATTACTCAAATCCCCATCCAGGTAGAAAATAAAGTATTTAGGGGTCAATAATAATTTCTCTAATGATGAATTTCTTGTTTGGTGATAATAATGTATTAAAATACCCCTTAGTGAGGATCTTCATGGTGATGTATCTGTTCTGTATCTTGACTATGGAGGTGATTAAAGGAACCTATACATGTGATACAGTGGTGCAGAAATAAGCACACACTACACACACACACACACAAGCACATGTAAAAATAAATTCAAATAAGATGGCTTATAAACACACAAACACACACACACAAGCACATGTAAAACTAAGGAAATTCAAATTCAAATAAGATGGATTGATTTTATCAATGCTAATTTTCTGCTGGTGATATTCTATGACCATAGTTATACAAGGTGTTACCACTGAAGGAAACTGAATAAAAGGTCCACAGAATCTCTTTGGAATGTGTCTTAACAACTGCATGTGCATCTAATGATTATCCCCAAACTCAACTACGATTTGTCAAAACTACAGTTAAAATGCAACTAAACTATTCTTCCAAAACTCTCTTGTGGTTAATTAACATGAAATTGTTTATGCAATTCTTAAGGACACCTTCGACCCAGAAGAGGATAGTGGTTTTTCAGTGTGGTTCCTGTTCTCCCTGTGAGCAGTTACACCCCTGGGAATGGGGGTGCATGTAGCAGGGAGAGTGCTAAGTCTCAGGACCCAGACACCAACTGCACCTTTCTCTTCTCAAGCAATGTGATTTTGAGCAAGTCATTTTCTGCTTTAAGCCTGTTTCCTTTAAAAAACATTGCGACGAGAGTACCGAAGAGCTAGCGATGAGCGTGCCTCACGACACCCTTCTGATCCACACAAATTTCTCCAGCTGGACCTCACATTCTCACGTTCGCCACGACTGTAGATACACCTTTTATTTTTTTTCTTTAAAAAACATTTGATTTAAAAATACACTTTATTATTGAAAATTTTCACCTATACAAGAGAGAATATTTCAGTTTCAACAATTACCTTTCATCCAGCCTCTACAATTATCAACTAGTAACCAAGCCCGTTTCCTCTATGCTTTCACCTGCTTCCTTTCCCAGAGTCATGCCATGCCCACCCCTCAAACCCTAATGCTATGATGTTGGTGATTTGCTTCACAAATCACAACAATCGTGGTGAATGTAGTTCACAAATCCCCAACATTACAGCATTCCAACTGTAATATTTAAGAATGCATTTCTGAAAGACATAAAATCACAGAAATAGAATCACAACACCATTATCACATGCAAAGGATGCAAAATTCCTTAGTAGCATCAAATATTCAATGTTCAAATTTTCTAATATCATGTTTTTTTTAAAAAAGATTGTTCAAATTGTTGAAATGAGGTCATAGCAGATATTCTTCTTGCATTTTTTTCCTTTGCTGATCCAGCAATGGCTTCAGAATTCTTCTTTACACAGCACAGCAGATGATCCTTGCCTACTGGTCCCACTGGTCAGAATTGTCACATGGGGGAATTTAAAACAATTTTCTTTGCCTGTACTAGAGTTTCTGGTAAGTCTACTTAGGCCAGAGCTTCGTATTTGATTTTTTAAGTCATTATTGAGAATTCAATAAAAAAGTGGCTGGTTCTTCTCTGGTGATTATCTTTTGTTTTCTTTCTCTCTCTCTCTCTCTCTCTCTCTCTCTCTCTCTCTCTCTCTCTCTCTCTCTCTCTCTCTCTCTTCCTCCCTCCCTCTCTCTCTTTTTTTCTTTTTCCTGGCTTCTATGCAAGTCATTAAGCCCAGGACCTTTGGGGGGCTGGCATAACTGAGTTTGAATCAAAACTTCATCACCTACCAGGCTCATGATTTAAGAAATTATCTTGATTCTCCTGAGCTTCAGCCGCCTCATCTGTTAAACAGATATGAAAGACTGCTTGTCTCAAAGGACTAGGGTGATGATCAAAGGAACTAACTTAAGTAGTTGATAATCATTATATGGCATCATAATATGAGTGAATGGGTGAAGTAACAACGAGCTATTTGCTATTTTTTTCCTATGTTATCTTAGGATATTACTATAAGATCATTTTTGGAAGCCATAACAATACTGAAAGTCTCCCTTACTTTGATTCTCAGATTTCTAGAAACCCCAGATTTCTAGAAATCTGAACATAGACATTATCCTTAAAGTTGTGGGTGAAAAACTCTTGACTTGCTAGAAAAAAAAAAGTATACTAAAGTAAAAATAGAGCTACCCTGACCCTGAGAACTGGGTATAAGAAGCAGAACAATTTATCAAAGGAAGCGGGCAGTGAGAAAGGCCACAGGAACATAAAGAAGAAATAGCATCCTGGGGCTATTTCGGGTGGGGACAAATGGAGCTGTAACATCCTTTGAAGGCATGTTCCAGAAGAACCCAGAAAATTGTGGCTGACCCAATGCAATATTTGAAAATGCATTCCAAAGCCCGGATAAAGAACAGAATTATATACTACTTTCTAGCAAAATTTCCATCCAGCTTCAGAATAAACAGCAAGGTGCTTCTTCAAATAAGACAAAGCCACACACACACACACACACACACACACACACATATATACACACACACACATACACACATACACACATATACACACATACACATACACACACGTACACACATACACAGACGTGCACACATATACATACACACATATACATACACACATACACATACACACATACACACACACACACACACACACACACACACACACAGAAGGAGGGGCAGCATTTCTCATTTAGATGAATGTTTAAGAGCACTTCAGAACCTGTCGTACAACTATTTTTAGCAATTCCTGGCACTTTTCCAGCAACAGAATCCACACTAGATAGAATTTAGAGCTATCATGGGGTCTGAAAAGGAACGATTTCTGCCCACATTCCAGAGCTTCTGTCTTTATATCCTTTGAAGAGTGGCTGTCTTCCTTACACATGGCCGTTCAGCATCTTTTGTGGCTTTTTATTTCCCAAATCCTCTAGGGTGGAGTAGGATGGGGCCATGTTTGGCCTATTGGCAGAACAAAGTTATGAACGAAAGAAAACAACACTGAGCCAGGAGCGGACAGGAAATCCTTCTAAGAGCAAAGAACACGGCTTAGTCTTGTACGCTCAAAATGGAGTCTGGACAAATGGGTCTCACTGTGCCTCAGCAGAGCGGAACAGAAAGGAGACTGAGTTGGTTGAAGTTAAGACCAAACCTTTTCTTGGACTTAAAATCACCCAGGAATCTCGAAAACAGATTGTGTTTGGAAGGCAGGGTGTCTAAGCCAAGAGCTGCCTGAACCAGCCCAGGCCAGGGAGCCAGCCAATCTGTACAGGGTATTTTTTTTTTCTTCCCCTTCAATGATGTGTTTGGGACTCTGGAAAGACATAAGGGCTGGTGGGTGGCAACAAGAGAGGGAGGGTGGGAGGGCTTTGGGATTGTTCACATCCAAGTGAGAAAGAGGACAAATGGTGGCCATCGAAGGTAGTCAGTAAATAGAGCACAGTAACATTTTCATAAGGGCAGAGATGATTCGGATTACCAGGAACTTCATGAAACCACCTGGCAAAGAGCTGTGTCATCCCTAATTCTTCAATTTGATGCACTCATTTGGAAACTGTAGAGCCATGACCCCTCCATCCCTACCCTTCCCCCAAGTTGTCTCAGCCTTATTATTGTGTCCGAAGCTTCCTGCATGCTCAGCACTCCTATTAGAGGAGGAAAGAACTAAAAGCAAGAAGAATGAACACCAGCAAAAAAGGAAGAGAGAGAGAGAGAGAGAGAGAGAGAGAGAGAGAGAGAGAGAGAGAGAGAAATCTCTTGATTCTTCCACTTCCTCCATGGGGCTCCAATGAGTCAGCACTAGATTGTGATCTGAATTGCCTAGTTCTTCCCTAAGTTCTGAAGTATTAACGTGTTCCTGCCCTTGAAGTCCCAGAAAGTTTTTCTGTTAGGAGACTGAACGTGCGCATGTGGCACAAGAGGTATTTTTCTTCCCTTCACGAACAAAACAAAACAAACTGAAAACCCACAGCACAAAATGATTAGGGTAGAAAGTACGAACGTGGTCCTACGTCCGCAGCCAGGCAGCAGATAAGGAAGAATTTCCAGCAGGAAAGTGATCCAGAGGGCGGGCACTGCTGTTTGAAAACCAGATGGTGCCTCTGGGGCCAAGAAGCCCCAGTTTACTCTGCTCTCGCTGAACTTATTAGGAGGTATATACGAGTGACGTAAAAAAAAGAAAAGATTGCATCTTTCAGAGCCTTCATTTGTAATTCGATGAGAGGGCAAGTGGAAAGGAAGAATCTAGAAGAAGCCTGTGTGAACTATCCTTGAATCCCCCACCCCTTGCTTGCTTTTCCACCCTGCTTCCCTGACCATCCCAAGCAGAACAGCAAAGACGTCTACAAACACCGAGTCCACGCTGCCAGGGCTGGGGAGAGGGGCAGAATGGCCCTGGGTTCGATGCCTTACCAGGCGCTATCCCTGGGCAGAGTTATTTATATTTGCTGAGCTTGTGGCCTCATTTGTAAAATGGGGCTAATAATGACTCCCTCGCTGGGTAATTATAAATGCTAAATTGGAATGCTGCAAGTTATTAATTAATTTAGCCATTATTATTTATAGCAAGGATAACAGTAAGACAGATCATTTAGCACCTAACATATACTCAAGAGTGATATTCAAAATATTTAATAAAAGCCAGCGCAGAGCCACCATCCTATTGGGGCAAACAGTTGTCCTGGTCCTGGGAGCGAAGACTCCCGCTGTGCCCACGTTCATTCCTCAGTTGCTGGCTTGTGGGGCCTGGGGCTGGGTGCCTGAGGGAGAAGGTTTGAAGGGATCCGATAGCAGGTGGAGCGCTCAGCAGGCTTCAAGCGCTGGTTATATAGCACTCAAAGGAGAAGTACTGAAATATTTTAATTGCCGGTACCTTTGTAGCAGTGAAAATAGATTAAATATTAACCCTGCATGACAATGCTTCGTCCCCTGCTTATCATGCTATCGGCACGACATAGTCTCAAATAGATTATGAGCCAGTAGCTGAATGGTGAAACCAAACCTTGGGCTTTTGACTTCTCCAAATAATAGAGCCAGCTATCAAAGGCGCTCAAGAAACATTTGCTGTTTGATTGCCAAAAAGAAGGTCCTCTTATATATTGCTTCTAGGTGTCGCCCACATTTCGATAACTTTTAAAAAGGGATTGACAGTGGTTTAACACACAGGGCGGTGTAAGCCTCACAGCTGTGTTAGGTCAGGGGCATTACCGCGAGAGTCGGGAAAGGAAGTGTGGTGGGCGGAGCTGTGGTCTGTCTAAAATGAAAACCAGAGCTTTGTGACTGACAAGGTGAAATGGGAAACTGGGAGCCGGGCGCGGTGGCTCACCCTCGTAATCGCAGTACTTGGGAAGCTAAAACAGGAGGATACAAGGTTCGAAGCCAGTCTTGGCAATTTAGAGAGACCCTCTAAAGCAACTTAGTGATACCCCTTTTCAAAAAAATAAAATAAAATAAAATATAAACAAACAGGTCTGGGGTGAGAGGAAGCTAGGAGACAGAATGACCCTGGGTTCAATGCATAACACCAAAAAAAAAGGTGAGGGGGACTGGTTTGTTATACATATTCAAATATTTAATAAAAGGAAGCATTCAACTATTTACGAAAAGGAAGCATGCAGGACACAAATATTTCCCTCCAAGAGGAAATAATTATCCTGATAATTATACGAGATATTTTAAGGCTAGGCATGGTGGTACATGGCTGTAATCCCAGTACTTAGGAGGCGGAGACAGGAGGATTGCAGTTTTGAGACCAGCCTCAGAAATTTAGTGAGGCTTTCAGCAACTTAGTGAGACCCTGTTTCCAAATAAAAGGTGAAATAGGGCTGGGGGTGTAGCTCAGAGGTAAAATGCTCCTGGGTTTAATCTCCAGTAGAGAGAGAGAGACAGAGAGAGAGAGGGGAGAGGGGAGAGGGGAGAGAGGAGAGACTGAATACCATGATAGGTACAGTTTTCAAGAGCTGGCCTTCCGCTGGGTGTGGTAGCAGGTACCTGTAATCCCAGTACTTAGGTGGATGAGACAGAAGCTTCGATCACAAGTTCTTGGCCAGCCTCCACAATTTTGCAAGATCCTGTTTCAAAATAAGAAATGAAAAGAGCTGAGGGTGTAGCTCAGAGGCCTGGGTTCAATCACCAGTAGAAAAAAAGGAAGGAGTGGGAGGAGGGAGGGAGAAAGGAAGGAAGGAAGGAAGGAAGGAAGGAAGGAAGGAAGGAAGGAAGGGAGGGAGGGAGGGAGGGAGGGGAAGGGAAGGAGAAGAGGAGAGGAGAGGAGAGGAGAGGAGAAGAGAAGAGAAGAGAAGAGAAGAGAAGAGAAGAGAAGAGAAGAGAAGAGAAGAGAAGAGAAGAGAAGGAAGAGAAGAGAGCTGGCTTTCCTTCCCCTCTCTTTGCTCCTGAGCAGCTCACCCCTGTGCCCTGTGTTGCTGCTGTGGAGGAAGTCTTGGGGGTCCCATCATGCCACGGCCTTCCATCCCTTTGTAGTTGTTACAGAACACTATGTCTTTATAATTCTTACTCTTTATTTTTCCCTCCACCATCCAGCTCAAATTCACCCCTTTTTGACACCCGTCTCCATTGAGGTGGCTCTGTGACTCCTCTCACTCCACCCACAAACGAGACCACCTGCACCAGGGGAGACAGTACAGCTCAGCAATCAATTCAGTCTTTATCCCTTCTGCCTTCTATCTATTCACAGTTCCAGACCTTTATGCTTCTATCTGGTTTCAGTTTCAGGACTTGGTGACTGGACTCTTTCTCTGTGACTTTTAAGAGGGAAATTCATGTGAATGGACTGCTGTTCATTATACTTTTTCTCCAAGGAGAAAGCAGCCTTTGGGATCACCCCTGTTTGTAATAGGTGAGACAGCTCCAGGAGGGTGTCAACTTACATTTGCATGAGTAAGGAAAAGTTGCTTGGAAGGAGGAATCCACGTGCTTTTGTTGAGGTGGACAGTCCTTCCTGCCAGGATACATGGCCAAGCAAATGCAGTGTGGAATGGGTTTCAAGCCCCAGTTTCCCCTTCTGCCAGGCCTACGTGCCTGTGTGAACGTTGCATCGCTAGATAATGTTCCTAGGGCAATTTCTCAGCCTGGGCTCACGTTGAGAAGAGAAAAGTACAAAGCCTTCCCTAGTTCCTTCAAGTGAAATCTGAGTCTTTTTTCCTTTGTATTTAGCTAACGCTCTGTTACAGATGCAATTTCATATGGTGAATCTTTGCTTGTCTGTCTGAATCTCAAGGTTATGAGACCTTAGCCATCTGTATATGGCTCGTCTTTCAATTACCTTTCCCTGTTCCAAAAATTTCTTTTCAATGAATCAGTGAATCAACATACAGCAGAAAGTTTTAATGAGCCCCTTTCATTTCCTTCTCCCGTTTTATTTTTGAAAAAGGTCAAGAGAATTGCCATTGTGCTTAATGTCTTTCTGTTCATCAAAATGTCAAGTCAGCAACTCTGGACAGAGTTGGCTTCCTTGCGGTAGAAGCTGGAGACTAGTCTAGACAGGATATGCAGTTGATTGTTGGGTCAAAGTTTTGCCAAAAGAGAATCTCTCTTAACTGGCCAGTTAATGAGAAGTGAATCATTCTGCAAGGTTGAAGTATACCACATAGAAATGCACTAAAAGAACCCTGGGTTCAATTTTTCTCCTCTTCTTGTGACTCTGCATGTCTCTAATTCTCTCTGAAACCATAGGTTCTATAAGATCAGAGAAGTTGCTTCCTGGGCCAATCTTTGTCAAGTGTGGTCCCCAGGTCTGCAGCTATCCTGTACCCCAACAGCTAGGTTGAGGGTTCCTTGAAATTCATGGCTGTTAAGAAGTATTACTTACTGTAAGAGGAAGTTGTTTTGATAACTTTTCTACCCCTTCTCCATCACCTTCAGTTAAGTCACCTTCTTTGCTCACCTAAGGTTTCTCTTTCTTCATCTAGAGTCCCTCTTATGTCTCTCCCACTTTTCTTTGCTCATCTAAGTTTCCTCCTTTATCTGGAGTCCCTCTTATGTCCCACTTTCTCCCTAGCTTAAAACAACTTTTATAATTCACTTTTATTGGTGGATTATAACCGTACATCATATTGACCACCTCTTAAAATTTCCACCAGTAAATACTGTTGTACTGGGGATTCTGTTTCCTGCAGGAACATTGGCAGCCTCACCCCTGTAGTTTTGCCTGAAGTTGTTAGTGCTCCATCCATGGCACGCTGAACTTTTCCTCCAAATTCTTTCAGCCTTTACCCATTGCCCATGTCCATAGCCACTTCCACAGTTTCAGATATGCATTATAGCAGCAGCCCCACTTCTCAGTACCAATATTATCTAAGGCTGCTTTGAGTCGTTCTAAGAGGATAACACAAACTGAGTAATTATAAAGAAAAGAAATTTATTTCCCACATTTCTAGAGGCTTGGGAAATCTAACATCAAGGTGTCAGCTTCAGGTGGGGATCTTCTTAGGGAGTCATCCTGGGCCAGAAGGCATAAGGGAGAAGAGAGCACAGGCATGTGAAAGAGAAGAGAGCTGAGTTCATTTATCACAAAGTGCCTTCCATGATTATAGCATTAACCCACTCATGAGGACATGTACCCCTGATCTAATCACTTCTTAAAGGTCACATCTGTCAACACTATTGTATTGAGGATTAAATTTCCAATACAGGAACTTTGGGGACACATTCAAACCATAACAGGCACAGCCAGTAAAATCACAGAACACACCTAGCAAGTCTTTACTAAATCAGAAATAACTAAGAGAGTTGTGATGTCAGTAAGTGACTCATCTGAGTTGTAATGCCAAAGATGTTTCTTCAGGGTAATGGAAGAGAAATGTTCATATCCTTCTGCAGATGCCATGCTGAGCCATGTGTAATTTCAATGACTCCTTGTTCTAAGTAGAATCAACCGGCCTCTAGCAACTGCCTAACACTGCTTTTAGACCACCACGGTTACACCTCTTGGAAGCTCCTCTACCACCATCTTAGGTTGCAATTTGAAGCTAAAACTGTTTGGAGTCCATTTACACCTTTTGACATTCCTCGTTAGGTTGTTTGTTTATTAAAAGTTATTTTAGGATTTTGTTAAGGAAAACATGTATGACCCTAATCAGTCAAAACCATTAATACCATAAGGATTAGGGAGGGGGAAACCACAAGTGTTCCTTCAACTTCTATATTGATGAGCTTTAATCATTCTAATCCTCAAAAGTCTTGTTTTTCCATATAACATATTTTAACAGAGATTATTCACTGCTTTAAAATGTTTTCTGGCCAGGTGGTGACACATACCTGTAATCCCAGTACTTGGAAGACTGAGACAGGAGAATCACAGATTGGAGGATAGCCTCAGCCACACAGCAAGACACTCAGCAACCTAGCCAGACCCTGTTTCAAAACAAAAAAGTATAACGGGTTGGGAGTGCAGCTTAGAAGCAGAGTACCCCTGGGTTCAATCCCAGTACCATATATATGCATGCACACAGACACACAGACACACAGACTCACACACACATACACACACACATACACACACACACACACACACACACACACAAATGTTTTTTGTTGAATTTCTCTCCATAGAAACCCTAAGCTCCACCACCAGGTTCTCTCTAATCATGGTATTCATTTGAGCAAAGAATAGTACTGACAAACAGCCGGGCGTGGTGGCACACGCTTGTAATCCCAGCACGCGGGAGGCTGAGACCGGAGGATCCGGGTTCGCGGCCAGCCTCAGCTACCTAGTGAGGCACTCCGCAACTTAGTGAGACCTGGTTTCAAAATAAAGAATAAAAAATAGGGCTGGGGGTGTAGCTCGGAGGTAGAATGCCCCTGTGTTCAATCCCCAGTACCACAAAAAAAAAAAAAAAAAAAAAAGAATAGTACTGACAAACAAGTTGTGGAACCTCTACAATCTACAGCTTAATACCAAAGAGAACATCATTTAGAGAAATGGAAAATATTTTCAGTAGTGTGTTTTTTAAAAAAGTCATCAAAGTAAGAAAAATGGGAAAGAGAGGAAAAATCATAAAGGTATAAGAAATTGCCAATTGAAGCATGAAAATTGAAGAGCGGGAAAAAGTATTCACGTGTTCATATTGAGGTTCATATATCATAATATTATAAAGAAAATGTGCAACTTTGAAAGGAGTTTAGTAAAAGAACTTTTGAAAGGGACTGTAAAATGCTTATGTAAAGGCATTTGGAAGAAAGTCTTGGGTACCAATTATTTCTTTTAAAATAAGAGAAGGAAGCTTATATATTTGTATTCCAAAAATCTTTATGGTAAAAGTGCCCATGGGGACTTTATAAATTTGAAGTGGGTAAAATATGACTTGTGTGCTTTTATGCTTTCAGAAATGTGTAGATTTAAAGCAATGTTGGTTTTAAACAAGAGAGTTGCTCTAAGCAGTTCTTGAGACTGTGCTTCTATGGCAAATATCAAGTGGTAGATAAAAGCAATTATCTGGGAAATCATGCATCTTATATTAACAGAGCATAAGCCTTTAGGGCAAGACTTTGTAGAGTCAGAGTACATAATCATTGCTTTGTCCCACTGTGGTTTATGAGGAGCAAAAATACTTCATCTACTCCAAAAGATCCCTGTTACTGAATTGGAATCAACACCCATGAGAACTATTCTTTTTAATCAAAACATATTTAGAAAGATTCACCTAGAATGAAAATCAACTACTTAGGAGGGAAAAACAATACAAAATCATCTGTCGTTGCATTAAGGTAATACTAATGAAATATTAGGTAGCCTAGGAATCTGGGTGCAGAATCCAGAGGGTTTGGTAACAGGATACAGCCATTTTACAGAGGAAGAATATGTTAAAAGTTATAGACTTGAGGGAAATTCTCAGAGAGAGAAAGCCCTGGATACTGAATCCAGTATCTCAAATGGGGCTTAATCGGGCAAATAGGGCACCTGTGAAGAACCTAGCAGAGGAGATAAACACACACTTTGCCTCTTTAGTATCATCTTCTGCAGAGATGTCCCTGTTAGACTTCCTGAAACCTTATTCTAACCGTAATCAGTATTAAACAAGACTTGGAATAATTCAATCTATCTTGGTCCTTATCCAACTGTACCCTACTAATGATGCATCTGAAGTAGACCTAATTCATGGACACTGCCACGTGGCTAGGAAAGAAATTCTATCCATCATTAGTATTATATATCCCAGTGATCTTAGTGTCTCAGTCATCATTCTTGCTGCTATAATCCAAAATGATTGACCACATGCATGAACACACACACACACACACACACACACACACACACACACACACACACACACGTTTTCTGTTGGCTTTCTCTCCATAGAAACCCTAAGTTCCACTGCCAGGTTCTCTCTGCTCGTGGTTCTCTTCCTTAACTTAGAGGAAGGAAGATTTATTTGCTCACCAAATTTTGGAGATTCCAGGTTCAGTCTATTTGGGTCTGGAGCTCAAGGCATGGCGGTGGCGAAGCAGAAAGAGGGAGAGAGTGATGATCTGTTCTCACATCATGGAGACTGGAAGCAGAAGGAGGCAGCAAGTAAGGGGACTCTCGAAGACCCAGCACAATCCCTAAGGCCACACCCCACAGGGACCCAGCTTGTCCAGCCACACCCCACCTGCCTACCCGATAAATCCATTACAATGGATTTGTCATTACTGATGAAATTCCAGCCCTCATGATGCAGTTGCATCAACTCTGAACACCAATGCATGAGCTTCTCAGGGGACATTCTAACTCTAACGCCTAGGAAGTCAGATTGTCAGTGACTCATCTCGCTTCACCTCCCATTCCTACTTACACAGAACAGAATAACGAAAGACCAAGAAATGAAAAGGGATGGTTACCCCATGACCAGTGAGCTAACTGGCCTGACTGGATGCACAGGAGGGCAGTTTTACAATGGAAGACCAAGATGGCACCCCACTGGGAACCCAAATGCCAAATTAGAAATGATGGGGAGCAAAACATGGGTGTCCCTGCTTTTTAGGTGATATCAGTGGATGTGCCTGATTCATGAGGATAATTCCTCAAGATGTAAAGACGCTGATTCCTTGTTCTACCTTAAATAGTCTTCTCATTTTTCTCCCCTCAATGAAAAAGTAAACAAGGATCTAAGTCCCCCCTGAGCACAGACCCTGAGCACTCTACTTGGGGATGGGTAATGTGGCAGCAACAGCCCTTGGGAAATGGGAATGTGTGTTCATTGTTGGTAACACAGACTGGAAAATCTGAGTGTAAAAGTATTCTGGCTAGAAATTTTATGAATTCCCCAGTCCCTACCCTTCCCCCCACCCCACCCCACTCCACACACATTCTCACTGTCAGCAGCGGTGGATGAGAGAGGCAGCAGCAATTTAGTACTTGTGACAAACCCTTAATTTGAACACTTAGGCAAAAATGGAGTTAGTGTCAATAAGGCTTTTACCAATATATGTATTATTTTAGTGCAATTTAGTAGAGATTTTTTTCCAGTATGATAATTGCAGTGTAGGCATCCTTGGTTTGTTAACAATTTGTCCCTAGGGATTGTTAACTCTGACATTTTCCTTACTAACCAGCAAAGTTCGCTGGTAGCATCATGGTCACCTGGACTGGAATCCCCAGAGGGAAAGAACAAGATAATCAAGAACGTGTCCAAGGTCATCACTTCCTTAGCTAGGTCTTGATTGGAAAGCAATTTACTCTATATTCTTTCATCAATATTAAAGTAACAGTGGTTGTAAATCTATCTCCAACTCCCTTACGTCGACATGTAATACGTTTTATTCTTCCCAGCAGATTATTTTGCAAAATACAGGCATACAGTTTCATTTCAGATAGCTTACCTTCCCCACCCCCCAAATGTGTCTTTTGAGGGCCTTCCATGGAGTGAAACTTGTTATAACTGAATCTATTTACTTTATTTAACTTTGTTGGAAGCTTCATAATTCCACCTAGAGAGCCCCTAACACTGAGGAGGGATGCTAAACGAGAAAGGAGTCTGTGGGCTTTTAATCTTATTCTTCCCCTCCCTTCCCTTCTGTTATTGAATTCTATTTGTATTGCAGATATTGAGTTCTCAGTTCAAGTACATTCTTGTTAATAAAATAGATGTGGGTGAGCCTCCCAAATCCCTGCATATTCCTTCTTAGATCCAAACCCTTCTGCTTACTAAATATCCATTTTTTATCTTTCTAGTTGGCACCGTCTTGACAAAGGACAGTTCGCCACAGCAGTAGGAACTGTGGCAGTAAATGTCAGAGGAAACAGAAGGAGGTGAGGGGGGTCACTCATCTCAGCCTATCGGTTCATTTCAAATTGACAAAGCTACAGCAAACAATCCCTTTGGTAATCTTAAGGGAATAAAACATGATGATGAACAACAAGAGTTGGTTGAAAAAATACCAACACTTGGCAAACTGTCTCTTTTTTCTTATGGTTGAAGAATGATGGATTGGAGGAACTATCTGAACCCTCTCCAATTTAGCAGAGGTAATCCATTTTTAATTTTAATTTTTTTTAAAAAAAAAGGGAATTTTTTCAGCTGGGCATGATGGTGCATGATTATAATCTCAGTCCTTGGCAGGCTGAGACAGGAGGATCGCAGGTTGGAGGCTAGACTCAGCAATTAGGGAGATCTTGTTTCAAAAATTTAAAAAAGGGGGGGGCTAGGGGTATAACTCAGAGGTAGAATGCCCTTGGATTCAATACTCAGTACCTAAATAAATAAATAAATAAATAAATGGAAACTTTCTTCCTTTATCTAGAGAAATCCAGTTATGTGACTGCCGATATTCATTGCTTTTACTCCTAGACAACATTTGTCACTCAACAAACTGGGCTTTCTTATCATTCTCTTAAATTTCTTTTTCCATGGCTGCCACTGGCTTTTGGCAGTTTCATTGAAGCATAGTGAAAAAAACAAAACAAAACAAAAGAGTAGATGAAAAGATCATCCTTTTCCTACCTTGGTATAAAAAATGAGCCAGTCAATCATTCATAGAGTACCCTGCTCACATCCGATAGTACAATTTCAGATGTTGATAATTTACTTTTGATGCTAATTAATTACAAGTAATCATAAAAACAAATTAAAAGCACTATACTTATTGCAGGTTTTCTTATTCTCCTGAAATAATGCATTTTTATGCATCTGTTTACTTGCTTTGTAAAAAAAATGTAATAATCTATATTCATAGAAAAACAACTTTAGTGCTTTGCATCAAAGCTGTAAACTGTTATTGGTTATTTGGGTTCCCTCCCCCCTACGTTATTAAAATGGAAGAGTGAAAGTGAGCCCTATCAAGTGAGATGAATGCATTTAAGGACTAACATAGAAGCAGGGATTTAGAATTCTTTTTTTTTTTTTATTTCTGTTTACTTGTTTATTTACTTGTCTGTTTAAAGGACAAAAGTATTACTTTGCTCCTGAAAATTAGTAGGGGGACAGAGTACCAGCTTTAGCTTGCAGGACTGGGAAAGGCGTACATCTCTACATTTACCCTGTCAGGGAAAGGGGGGTGTACTCTCTGGGTCTTTTTCTTTCCAAAAAGGGGCCTTTTCACCCATTTTAGAAATGCAGTGAATGGAACCACAGAACATTCCCAGCAGAATCACTACTTGCACTCTGATTTCTCGTTCACTCACTCATCTTCTCACCCTCTTTTGTTTGTTTGTTTGTGTTTTCTTTTTGGTACTGGGGATTGAACCCAACCCAGGAGGGCTCTACTTTTTTTTTTTTTTTTTTTTTTTGCGGTACTGGGGATTGAACTCAGGGGCATTCTACCTCCGAGCTACACCCCCAGCCCTATTTTTTATTCTTTATTTTGAAACAGGGTCTCACTAAGTTGCGGAGTGGCTCAGTAGGTAGCTGAGGCTGGCCGAGAACCCGGATCCTCCTGTCTCAGCCTCCCAAATGCTGGGATTGCAAGCATGCGCCACCACACCCGGCTCATAGGAGGGCTCTACTTCTGAGCTGTATCCCCAGCCCTGTTTTATTTTGAAACAGGGTCTCATTAAGTTGCTGAGGGTCTCACTGAATTACTGTAGTTGGCCTTGAACTTGTGACTCTCCTGTCTCAGCCTCCCACATACCAGGACATTCTGGGATTCCTGGCATGCACCACCACACCTGGCTATCTTACCACCTGCTTAAAAGTTCCCCTAGAGGCAGCAGAGAGAAATGGGAGAGGGAGTGAGAATCAGGAGATTGGGATTCCGGGTGGGTTCCTGTCTCTACATTTCTTATCTAAGGAGAATGACTAACATCTCTGGGCCTGTTTCCTCACCTGTAATTTACCTCCTGTTCCATTTCTCCAAGTGGAAATGGGACAAAGCAGCTGTTGTCAAAGTAAATGAAGACCAACCACATGAGAAAAGCAAAGGCTACTCTTCCCAAGCTCGCTATAACAAGGGAACAGGCCACAGCTGCTTGCTTTCTGGCAGAGACTCAAAGGCCAGTAGAGGAGATGGGAAGCTTTATAGTGGGGGTGGGTTGGGGGTGGGGGGAGATGGCTTCAGGTATGGACTGACTGGAAGCGGTTGGTCTAGGGAAGCAGGTGGTGGGTTAACTGGAAGTGGGGACTCCAAGTCCCTTGTGATTGGTTAGGGGTACATGTCTGCCATCCTCTGGTTGATCCTAAATTGGAAGTGAAGACAAATGTTAAGGGAGCTGTCAGTTATTAGTCAAGTCCTGGCCATTCAGGGCTGATAGTTACAGAAGTGGCTATATATCTTCCTGGATTGCCACTGCAGATAGCAATCTGGCTTCCAGAAAGTCTGACTCTGGCAGGCTGGCTTCTTAGGCCGCTAATAATAGGAAAAAAAAGTTGGTTCCCTGATCAGGTTGCCACAGATTGTAGGTCCAAGTTTTAGTTCTATACATGGTCCTGCCACCGTCCATTTGTATATTTGGTCTCTCACAACTGAAAGCATTTTCAGAAACCGTAAATGGAAGTGAGCATAAGGTCTGGTGGGCTCTTTTTGTTGCTGCTGCTGGTGGTGGGTGGTGGTGGTGGGTGTCTGTGTTGGTGACATGGTGGGAAAGACCACACTTAGAATTTGAAGACCTGCCTTCCAATGCCAATGTGGCCTTTGGTTGCATGGCTTGTGGCAAAGAATCTACTGGTTTTCTATTTAAGCTTTCTCATCTGTCAATACACAACTTTCAAACCTCAATTGCCCTGTTTTCTACTGTCTGTTTTCACAAGGAGCAATCCAAATACAATGAAGTAGTGTACTTGGGAATGCTTTCCCAGGTATGTACCATACTCGTGTCATTTCGTGTGTGTGTGTGTGTGTGTGTGTGTGTGTGTGTGTGTGTGTGTGTGTGTTACTGGGGATTGAACTCAGAGGTGTTCTACCTCCAAGCTACACCCCTAGCTCTTTTTTTTTTTTTTTTTTTTTTGCAGTACCAGGGATTGAACTCAGGGGCATTCTACCTCCGAGCTATACTCCCAGCCCTATTTTTTATTCTTTATTTTGAAACCGAGTCTCACTAAGTTGCGGAGTGCCTCACTAGGTAGCTGAGGCTGGCTGCGAACCCGGATCCTCCGGTCTCAGCCTCCCGAATGCTGGGATTACAAGCTTGCACCACCACGCCCGGCTACCCCTAGCTCTTTTTATTTTTGTTTTTGAAACAGTGTCTTTCTAGGTTGCTGAGAGTCTTGCTAAGTTGCCAAGAATGGTCTCAAACTTGCAATTCTCCTGTCTTGGCCTCCCAAATACTTAGATTGTCATTTTGATCACCACCATCCTCACCATCACCATCAGAGTGACTAGTATGTATTGAGGAGTGTTAAAGACAGGCACGTTTATATGTAGAATCTTAATCATACCTGCTCCCCCTTTCAAGGTAGATTTTATTTTCTGTAACTTTGGAAGAATCCATCCTATTTAGCAAGGATGAAAACTCCCA
This sequence comes from Graphiurus murinus, assembly GCA_004027655.1. Classification (NCBI taxonomy): domain Eukaryota; kingdom Metazoa; phylum Chordata; class Mammalia; order Rodentia; family Gliridae; genus Graphiurus; species Graphiurus murinus. The sequence continues at coordinate 9,128 of PVLC010006993.1, read as the reverse complement.
GGGAAGAGACTCTCAGGTGCTGGTTGCAGGTTTCAGCTCCCACAGCTTTGTAGGGGGTTCCTCCACACGACCTGCTCACAGTATATAAGCCATTGCATATACAATAGAGAATTGGTAAAAACAAACAAACAAATAAATAAGTAAACAAATAAAAATTTCTGGCTTCATGGAAAGATGTGGAGTAACCTTCAAAGATTTTCACTCATTCTCAACTTAGTAGCCATTCCCTGCTTCTCTTTCCAAATACACTTTGAATCCTGTCCTCTTATTTGGGTATTTGCTACCCTTGAAGGGCCCAGGTTACATATGGAGATGGTATTAGGTGAAGTTGGGATTTGTCAAGGAATATAGTCAAATTTCCTCTGAATATGTTAAGAAAGTTTAACTCCAGTAACTGCCAGGATGAAATATAATCTCTATACATACACGTTACACAGCACACGCACACCCCCCACCTTAAACCAGATCCTATCTCAACACATATGTTACATGTTAGGTACAAGGTGTAAGTATGGTTTAAACCTAAAGACATCTCTGAAACCTAGCTATTTGATTTGTAAATCTTGGGGTACCTTGAAGCTCTTAGATTTCAGACAGACTTGGAGGCTTTAATTTCTATGATCAATTTTTTTTTTTAGGTAACCAAGGCTGTGATTGTTAGTTTCAAGCCACTGTTTAGAAAATGATTGCCGTTTGAAATTTTAACTGACTTTCACACAAAAAAAAATGTGTTTGGTTTATCTATTTCAATAATTTGCATTTATGAATGTTTGGTTTGCCCTTTTTCAGTCCCTGAAGATTCTAAGGAACAACATGTCAAAGCATATGTCGCCAGCCCTATTTCTAGACCTGTAGAAATATCAGGGAAGTCATAGACATGGAGAGACAATGTGGGGGAGTGCTGTGCAGGCAGGCACACCTGGCCCAACCTGGCTGTGTCACGTGTGACCTCAGGTAACTTCCCCGCTACAGACTTCATGTTTCTTCATGTGGAATGGGGAGAGGGGAGGTAAAAATAAATAAATAAATAAATAACCCTACTATGATTCCTATGAAGTTTAGATGAGGTGAAGTTAAAAGTGCAAGCAGAATGTCTGGCACGGAGTTGGCACATCATAAATGTTCTTTCCCTTTCCTTCCGCCCCCTGACTTTTAGAACATGTAGCTAAAAAGAAGGAAGTAATCTCTGTTCTTACAAGTCATCTTTGAATTACTCCCCAATATTCTTTTAACACATCCATAGATGGATTTCCTCCCTTTTCTTCCTTGCTTGTCTCCGTGTTTTCCTGAAGAGAAGAACCAAGTCAGGGGCATAAGGCCCCCTCCTCCAGGTTGTAGGTTTGAGCCCTTTCCAGCTTCCTAGGAAATTCCTTCTTGCAACATAATCACAATTTACAAGGCATCATACACTTACTAATCTAATTCATTCATTCTTTCATTTATTGTGGTACTGGGGATTGAACTCAGAGGCATTCTCCCTCTGACCTACACCCCCAGTCCCATTTTATTCATTTATTTAATTTTATTTTGAAACAGGATCTCACTAAATTGCAGAGAGCCTTGCTAAATTGCTTAGGCTGGCCTCGAACCTGTGATCCTCCTAGCTCAGCCTCCCAAGTACTGGGATTACAGGCATGTGCCACTACACCCAGCTCACTAATATCTTTAATATTTATCCTCGAGTGCCTCCTAGCTCCTATTCTCTTGTCCTCATGCCATGTCAGCCCTCCCATGCTCATCCTGTTTGACTTACGCCCTACTCATCCACAGGTCTAATCACCTCCTTTCTGTCTACAGCAGAGCAAAAGAAGAAGAGAGGAGCAGACTTAGGTAGTATAGCTTGCACCTCCATTTGGTATCTCTGTCATTAGCCTGGGCTACTGAAGGCTTTCTTAAGCAGCAAAGGACTATCATTCTGACTACAGGATGACTTCAAGCTGGATTCGGTTTCCTGCTTTGACATTTTGGAGGCTCCCGTTGTCCCCATCATTAGTGTAAGAGATGTGCTAGAGACAGTTTGCAGCACCCCAGTGATCTAGCCATGTCTCTCTGCAAGCCAGGGATGGAGGAACAGAAAGCAGGTGAAAGCACTGGGTCCTTCCTCAAACGACGTTTCACATGTGTTAGATTTAGTAATACCCAAAGGCAACCTACCTAGCACCTTACTCTCAGAAGCATCAAAGGTATATTGTAAGGAAAACTTAATCAACCGAGCTCTTGTTCATTGGCTGTTAACACATAAAATCTTATTTTAAGAATTCACTGCTGTTAATTTTTTTTTAATCACATAGAATGACTAAATGTCATGGTGTCTAGAAAATGGATCTATGTCTAATGACTAACAAGAAAACCCTTTGGCCCCAGAGCAGTTAGCAGGATAACCCACTTGTTTGTTTGTTTTTTCATTCATACTGGGGATTGAACCCAGGGCATTCTGCCTCCAAGCTACACCTTCAGTACTTTTTATTTTTTGTTCAGAAACAGGACCTTGCTAGCTTGCTAGAAGTCTCGTTATGTTGCTGAGGCTATCCTTGAACTTGTGACCCCCTGTCTCAGACTCCTAAGTACTGGGGTTACAGGTATGTGCCACTATGCCCAGCTCAGAATAACCCATTTAATTCCATTGACTACACCTCCCATCCTTACCTCCACCAACGTGCACATTCACACTTATTAACTAGTAGAGCCACTTCCTGGCTTAGAGTTATTCTAACATGGACCTGACTAGTAAAGGGGAAAAATCTCAGTGCGCTGTTAGCCTCTGCCAGCAAGATGCAGGGTAATCAGTCAATTTTTGAATATATAGGCAATGTTATTATATTTATAAGACCTTTATTTTCTTATACACCATCTTTAAAACACTTAAAATAGTTTGTGGTGGCCTGTATTATTATCCTAATTTCATTTGATGGAAGAAATTGAGGCTGAGAGAGGAGACCCAACTTTCCTACAAGGAAATTATAAGAAGTCAAATGAAGCATTCTCTGACTCCAAATCCTGCACTTATTCATGTCAACTAATTACATGTCTTCACATAATTATTAGTTATCACAGGATGCCCTATAGTTCAGGAACATAGGAAAAATATTGAGAGTTTTGTTTAAAGTGGGAGAGAGCAACTCCTATATGATCTCTGAGTTAGCAGAGCCTCTATAACTAGCACTACACAAAATTGTGACATTTACATTTGGAGTACACTTTCCTTTTTTTTTTTTGCACTAATTCACCTCTGACTTGCTTTTCTCTTGATTTTTCATCCTCATTTCAGGAGACTAGCTATGCCATTAAAGGTTATAATCTATGGAAAGAAAAGCAGTTAAATGTATCCTCCGTCCTGAAATTTCATCATGTGCATGACTTTGGAGAACATTTTCACATAAGACACATCTTCTTGCCCAAAGAACACAAAACCCATAAAAAACTGAATATCTATACATTCCAAACAACTTCTTGAAGACAAATAAAAATAAAATGAAAGCGAGTTTTTATAGGAGGCACAGGCTTTGCTGATCTCTATCCTCAGCTGCATTTTTTAGGCTGGTGGAGGCAGCTCTTGTCTACATCTTTTTATTAGCTCCAAAATAGCAAAGGACCCTTAATGCTGGATCCTCAAAAGAAACATAGTCTGGAGAATTTTAACTCCAAATGGGGAGCAGGTTTCAGGATGACAATAGTAAGCAAGCCAACTGAATCAGCTTTAGATGAGAGGATAAAATCCACAGCCCACGTTTTCTCTTAAAAGAACCTAGCTTAGCCCAAGTACTATCCTGGAATCGGTCAGGATCTCATGCAGTCCATTTAACTCAAGGTGGAAAAGAAAGAGTAAAACAGTTGGAGAATGAAGGGAGAAAGAATGAGATGTACCCAGAACAAGCTACCTTCTTTACTGCTATGCTAAGGACCAGTCCTGATAGAAGAAAAGTTACACATCTAAAAGAAACTGCAAACAGAACTTTTTCTAAAGGAGGAGGTATTATTCAGAATTAGGAAAGTGTCATTTGCATTTCTTGTTTTGTGAAGTGTCTATTTAGTTCAATTGCCCATTTATTGATTGCATTATTTGTTATTTTCAGTGTTAAGTCTTATAAATACTTTATATATTCTAGATATTAGTCCTCTATCAGAGGAATAACTGGTGAAGATCTTCTCCAATTCTGTAGGCTGCTCTCTTTTTAGATGCTTGATGTTTTTCTTTAATGAACAGAAACTTTTTAGTTTAATCTCATCCCATTTACTAATTCTTGTTTTAATTTTCTGAGCTTTGGGGGTCTAATTGAGGAAGTTTCTACATATATGTGCCTATATATAGGAGTGTTCTACCTATTCCCTACTCTAGTAATTTAAATCTCTGGTAATTCCAGGTCTTTGATCCCTCTTGAGTTGACTTGTGCAAGGTGAGAGGTAGAGATTTAGTTCCATTTTTCAACAAATTGGTAACCAGTTTTCTCAGTACCATTTGTTGAAAAGGCTCTCTTTTCTCCAACATATGTTTTTGGCATTTTTATTGAAAATCAATTGGCTGTAAATGTGTGGATTTGTTTCTGTATCTTCTATTCTGTTTTATTGGTCTATGTGTCTATTTTTGTGCTAATATCATTCTGGTTTTAGTTCTATAGCTATGTAGTATAGTTAGAAGTCAGATATTGTGATGTCTCCTGCATGGTTCTTATTGCTGAGAAGGAAAACAAATGACCAATAAATATGTGAAAAATGTTCACAATCATTGAGATGCAAACTGAGATTTCATCTAACCACAATTATAATGGCAATCACCAATAAATAAAATGACAATAAAGGCTGGCGAAGATGTGGGGAAATAGGAACTCTTTCTTTTACACTGTTGGTGGGATTGCAAATTAATGAGGCTGCTATGGAGACCTGGGTAGAAATTCCTCAGAAAACTGGGAATGGATCTACCATATGATCCAGCTAATAGCACTCCAGGGGATCTTTCCAAAGGGACTTAAATCAGAATATTATAGCGATGCATGCATATCCATGTTTATAGCAGCATAATTCATAATAGCCAAGTTATGGAACCAACCTTGGTATCCATCAACAGATGAATGGATTACACACTTATGGGATGTACACACAATGGAATTCTACTCAGCAATAAAGAAGAACAAAATAATGTCATTTGCAGGAAAATGGGTGGACCTGGAGAACATTATGTTAAGTGAGATTAGCCAGTCACAGAAAGTGAAGGGTCATATGTTTTCTCTCATATGCAGAAGCTTGAGGAGTAATCAGGATACAAGAGAGACTTTAGATAATGGAGGAGAAATCCCCCTGGAATGAGGGATGTGTTCTAGGGAAGGGAGGATAGAGGGAGAATTAATGAAGGAAACACTTCCATAGACATTACATGCTTATGTGAGGATACCAATGTCAATCTCAATATCTGTATGGAGAAGGGGAGTGGGGAGGGAGCTGGGAGAAAACCCAACAAGTGCTGTGTGCATGTATGTCACCATCTCTATGAACTACATTATGATGTGAGACTAGAATGCATCAACAAAAGTATAAAGAAAGAATTAGGAAAGTGTTGACAGTTGCTCATCCTGAATTGGCACTCAGAAAAACAAGAAAGGCTGATAGGTAAAACTCAGGTAATGAGGAATGCAGATGCCAGGGTTTGGTTTGGTTTAGGGCAGAATATGAGCAGAATTACCATGGTAAAAGAATTTGGGGGAGAATTGACCAAAGTGCCAAGACTTAGTCAATATTATGGAAAGGATTAGAGTTGAGGGTCACTCTTTGGTAAAAGCAGGATAAGCCATGTAATAGGAATGGCCAGAAAGGAGACAAGCGGGTCCAACAGTGGAAATAGTCTCAGTGGGGCTATGTTCATTTCCAAATTGTTATTGGTGGCAAAGGTGGTCTAATGACAGCAAAAGCCTTTGAAAGTAGATGGCCCAGGACTTCTTGGACCCATCTAAGGATAGTTTCCTGGTCTTACAGGACATGCTAACATAACCTGTACCCTAAGACTGAGTTATAAATAACAAACTGAAAACCACTTGGTTTATTCATTAATTTATCCACTTTGTTTTTGTTTTGGAGGGGAATTGAGAGTTTTGTTGTTTGTTTATTTGTTCATTTATTTTTTGTGGGACTGGGAATTGAACCTAGGGGTGTTCTACCTCCAAGATACACCCCCAGCCCTCAGCCCTTTTTATTTTTTATTTTAAAACTTTGAAACAGAGTCTTGCTAGATTTCTGGGGGTCTTGCAAAGTTTCTAAGGCTAGTCTTGAACCTGAGATCCTCCTGTCTCAGTCTCCCCAGTACTGGGATTATAGGTGTGCACCACCACACCAGGGTTGAGTTTTTTTGACAAGCAATTATTGAGTAAACATCTCATGCTAGGTACCATGCTAGATGGTAACACATACACACTCAAGGAACAAATTATCTCTGCTTTTTGAGAATGAGACAGCTGTGTATTCAGACAATTATAAAATACTGTAATAAATTATAGAAGAAATAGTTGGGCACTGTTAGCATAGAAGGTAGGAGCATTAGAAAGCCTTGGCATCTCGAAAGAGATATGATACATTTTCCCAAAAGGGAAAAAAGAAGACATATTTTAGGGATATTTGGTTAATATTTGGTGACAACAGAATAATCTTTTTAAATAGCCAATCTTATTGAAATATGATGTAGTTAAGTCAGGCATAGTAGCACATGCCTGTAATCCCAAGTACTTGGGAGGTTGACACAGGAGGATCTCAGGCTCAAGGCCAGCCTCAGCAACCTAGCCAGATTCTGTTTCAAAATAAAAAAATGAAAAGGACTGGGGGTGTAGCTCAGAGGCAGAATAGCCCTGGGTTCAATCCCTAGAACCACAAAAACAAAATAAAACAGAAATGTGATGCAGTTTCAATAGATTTCACGAATCTCAATGTTGGGCTAAACTTTCATGTGTACATACCTGAGTCATCACCACTCAGATAAAGATACAGAAGACTTCCACACCCCAGAAGTCTCCCTCGTGCTCTTAGCCAGATTCCCGCAGAGGTAACCCTCATTCCAACTTGATCACCTTAGATTAGTTCTGTCTCAGTTGAATTTCACAGAAATGGAATCAGACAGTATGTATTCTTTGCTACTTTCTTCTCTCTCATTAACTCAATGAGATGCACTCAGATTATGGAAACATCTTTATACTAAAATGAGGTAGTCAGTGGAAGTCATTCCTGTATTTTAGGATTTTCTTGAGGGGACTTAATTGGCTGAGAAAGGGGAAACAGATGGTGGAGTGGAAAAAAACATAAAAGTTTGGATTCCGCGCTGGCAGGTTTCGGTTTGGAAGAGGCCAGTTGCTAGCTGTGTGCATCTTGAGGACATCACTCTCTGGACCTTGGTTTTCTTCTCTGCAAAATAAAGATAACATCATCATCTACTTCACAGAGCAATTCATATTGGTGTAGACCTATATGAAAAAACACTTCTAAACTGTAAAGGGTGGTATAAAATAGATTTTCAAAGTTGTTAGTTTATCGTTTGTTTTTTTGGTGTGTGTGTGTGTGTGTGTGTATTTATGAATGGTTCAAGAGATCTAAAAGACAATTTTTCTATTATGCCTTTTATAAGCATGCTCTTAGCAATCAATTGGGGTTTTATTACTCAAACGCAATCCAATTAACATTCAACAATTGCCTTGTTAAATTTAAAATTTTATTCTACTCGCATGTAATCTGAAGCTACAACATGAGTTGGTATTCTAAGTCTTGGGATCTGGTTGCCAAATCAAACAATACTTTGAATTTACCAGACTTGCTAACACCTGTAATAATGCACATTGAAAAGTACCCTACCACAAGTATCTATTTCCTTCTGTTACAAGTCCTGTATTATAAAACAGCAAAAGTAAACATTCCACAGAAGGAAGGAAAGGTTTTAGATTTCTTCTTAGTCCCCCCCTCCCCTTGATGTGCAGTTTGTGACCACAGAGGGAAAATGCAGAGATGAATGTCTCTTGAAATAAGAAGTGATAGGAGAAGTCTGGGAACGAAAAAGTTTCGATTTCAGCCAAATTAGAGAAACTGAAATGTGGAGGCTGACTTTTTCTAATTTCTCAAATTCATTGGTAAATACCTTCCGTGCTCTTCTGCAAGATGATAAGTTCAAAATTAGAAAACAGATTCATTCAACATCTCCGCCAACTGTTGTAAATTTTCTTGCTGATGGGAAAGAGAAGGAATTCATTTTCTCAATGGCTATATTGCCAGCCATCATCTGGAGGGCTCTGTCTATAAACATGAAACCAGAAACGTTGGCGGGAGGAGACATTAACCAATCCCCTACCAGGCTGTAAGTGATACCACATCCTCCACCTGGCCCCATTAATAATCCTATTCAATGAACCCTTTATTATTAATATTACTGGTATAAAAAATGACCCCGCACTTACAGGTGTAACTTAATGAGACCCACGTTGTAGCCAGATGTCTTATAAGGCCAACCCTGCCGCCACAGTACACATCTTTGTGCACGTTTCATAAAAAGAACCATCTGAAAGCATTCATTTCAAGAACATATTTATCACGTCGTATGGTCAGTTTGGGAGTGACGCTCGTCTACTTAAGTTTAAACAGATGGAAAAAAAACCTGGAATTAGATTCAACATACCTTTTTTAAAAGTAATTATCTGATTTAAACTGCCAAATACATTTTCTTCTTTTCACTCCCTGCCTGAAACTGTTAAGGAGCTGGCCCGGCTGTCACAGTCCAGAGTTAGGAGGGTCTCCTGCCATTCAACTGGTCGCCACCTGCTGCCTGGAGAGACTGGGCTCTGACTGCATTACTTTTTTTTTTTTTTTTTTTCATTCTCTACATTTTCTAGAATCTATCATGGATTCTCATCAGATTTGAAGTGGCCATTCAGAAGCTGATTTAAAGCCAGGCATGGTGGCACATGACTATAATCCCAGTACTTGGGAGACTGAGACAGGGGAATCACAGGTTTGAAGCCAGCCTTGGTAATTTAGCGAGACCCTTAGCAGCAACTTAGGACAATCCTGTTTCAAAATGAAAAAAAAAAAAAATAGGGCTAGGGGTATAGCTCAAAGGAAGAATGCCTCTGGGTGTGATCCCCAGAATATCACACATGCACACACACACA